>UZAN01039885.1:6266-55487 GCA_900618425.1 Echinostoma caproni
ACTTTTATTAGCAAAGTACATTGGTCTAATTCTTGTTTCGTGAGAGTGCTTTCAGTGGACATTGGTGCATGTCGATCGTAAGAAGCACAGATGAACTCTAAATTGCTTCTAGGTTCCAGGTGGCAATTACTTCCCAAAGTTGATTCTGGTGGCTTATCACAAGAATGGTCTCCTAGGGCACTTGCGACATGTCATCTTGAAATTGCGCCAAGCGGCCTGTATACCCTCGAGTTAAGCAGAGCGGAATGCTACCAGGCCCGCCCCCGGGTTGTGAATAAGGGGTTGCCTTCAATGAAGAAGGTTAGTTGTGAATAAGCGGAACTACCAGGGTGTGGTGGGTTTCAGGCTGGTCACCTGGCTCCTGTTTAAAAGCTACATAGGCCCAGTGACGGTGTCGTGACAAAGGTCGTTGTGACTAGCCTTTTAAAACTAAAATCATTGACCCCCTCACTTCTGAGGTGAGGGATTACTTCCTGCTGCTTTGTAGTTCGCACTTGGTTGTGCGAAAGCTAGAGATGCGCCCTCAAAATAAAAACAAGCGCCGAGTGACCCTGGGGACGTCTCGCGCACCAAACTCCCAAGGAAGCTCATGATCAGCTTCGGAGCCGGCCTATCCTTTCCAAGGAGCCAGCCGCAGTAAAGTAGTAATTAAGTAAGCGGTTGATGCATATCACATTAAACTTGCCGATTGGTTCACCCGTTGTTTTAAAGAACTGTTTATAGGTTAGTAGATGCCAACTTGAATACCCGGGGTATATTGTTGGTCGCGTTAGCTTAGCTATGTTTAGGCGCATTGTAGTCCTCACAAGATTTATTGGAAAATTGTTCGAGTAAATTGTTGAAACAAGGCTAAGAATTGTAATGTCATAAAAGAAGGCGAGAAATACGCTTGGTAAATATTATCGGAGAAATGTTACTAGATTACACACCACTAGACTGCGAGTGTTTGAAGCAACGCTTCAACGCATCTATAACCCCCTCGCTGAATTTCTTTCCTATTCTCGGCATACACACTTGCGCGGACACACAAATGTATCCATTGGCTCAGTTTTCAATTGGGGTTAGTGCTGTTTCGTAATCTTTACGAGATTGGTCTCGCCGATTTTCCACGTTCTATCGTGGACCATTTTTAAAAGCACCTTTTCTGATTGAATAAAAGTACATTTTCGCTGCGCTAACCAGTGAACGAATCGGAGCCAAGGCTGAAGATCGTGAGGGAGGACTAAAAATCATAACCGAAGGATAAATGACCAAGGAAAACACTGTATTCTTTCACTTGGTATCATACAACCCCCACCAACCTCCGTATTTTATCAGTTTACATTACATAACCCTTCATAAGACCATTCTACGCATTTACGGTACTCTTCACACCATAGTCCATCCCATAGATCGCCAGAACAAGACTGCGGACATTGCCTGCCCAGAGAAAAGTTCTTTGCTCCCGATCGGACAAGAGTATCTTGCATAGTGCACACCTTTGGTGAATTACGGGGCGACTTTTATGGGCCTGAATGGTGTTTGCAGTCTACCCAAGAGATTTGTTTAACCGGCACTCAACGATGGACAGAGTAATCTGGTCCCAGCAATGAGCAGTCTGATTTGGTTAATTTGTGGGTTAAAAGGGCATAGATGAATCGCTCTGAATCCGTCCTTTCAACTTGAGACAATTTTGGTATTCAGCCACCTACCACAACGCTTTCAACGTGACCAACCATGATTGTGTGAATGCTCGTACGATTCCCTTTGTCAAATGTTACGTCAAAATGTAGCAGCTAGTAGATAGTTAACAATACCCAAACCAGCCTAATACATTTCAAAATGTAGCACTTCTGGGAAGTGTATGCTCTGAAATGTTCCCACATTCCAGATCTACTGCTCTCGGTGTTTTTTAATCAACACTGATCCACGAAATTTGCCCAAAAATGGTAACTATGACATTCATCGGATTGGAAAATTTTGGTCACTCAGTCGTTCGTTCCTACTGGGTGTAATGACAACGAAGTGTCGACGTTGGATGGATAAGAATCTGGTATATTAGCGTTCCTTATCATCTAGGAACCAGAAGCTCAAGATTTTGGAAACACTGTCAGAATCGAAATCCAAACAACTCTGCGGCAGAATAATTTGGTACTTGGAGTGGTGAACCACATAAGGCCCTGCTAGCTTAGTCGTGGTACTGAACCGGACGACAAAGCTGCCTACTACCAATGAAACGTACTCACACAGGATGAGGAGAGGTTTTGAATGGAATGAGTGACTTGTGATATGAATAAATAGGGCAGCAAATTTATTTTGCACTGTGAAAACACCATTATACAACTGAATTTCCCCGAAAAAGCTGAGAAATTCCCACTTCGTAACCTCTGGAGTAAAACATTCAGGGCATGAGAGACATTTTTCTTCTTCTGAAATGTAACGAGCGTAAAATCTCCTCCACTGGTAATAGGAACTCATGAAAACCCTTGTTGTCTACTCATAAAGAAGTGCAGAAAACTTCCTCACATTTGCAGGAGTTCTAGGGATGCGTCCCATTTGAGTGTTCATCGAATGTAAATAAAAAGATGGATTTACAAGAAGTTGATGCTGAGCTTTCAGACACCAAAATTGATCACGTCGCTGAATTGCATGCTACTGTTATGACTCATCCTCTAAGACGGTTGAATGCATCTGTCGACATATAGTTATACGTATCGTCGTGGATGAGCTAGACTCAGGTTCCTAAAATGACTCAATGCGATGCTTGAACGTCCTGGAAGCAATGCTTTTTGCCATTTGTGTTCAGAATACAAAAAGTACAGCCTGATTTAATCTAATTGAGGTTGTTTTCCCTTTCCCGAAACATTTGTTTGCGTTTTTTTGATTGAATATTGATTTATGTATAAACAGCGTAATATTGATTGTGATGAATTGGCATGACTAGGAATCACTGAAAACGAGCCTGTTCGCCACTCCTTGTTCTATTTGAAAATGTGCTCTGTGGGACTGTTTAGACAAATAATCTAATTATGTTCAAGAAAGCAGGATTCATTCAATCTTTGTACTGAGAAGTAAGTTCACTTAGGAAGTTGTTTCTATTGCATACTTGATTGCATTTACATTTGCAAAATGACCAACAAATACGAATGGAGAGGTAATTAAATCGATTTGTGTCGCAGACCTTACAGGGTGTTGCGAAAAAATCATGGTTCAGATAGCATAAAAATCGGGTGAAATAAGGAATGATCGAAGTGCGTGCATGATGTGTGTACTTTGAGCGAGTTCAAGAATTAAGAGTAAATAGAGGTAATACGGGATTCAGAGCTTGACAGAAGTCATATAGTGTCTTGTGCAAAAGCTTTGGTGTGTCGGGAGGTAATATGGCACGTGACGTGAGTCCTGAGTAAACCGCGATATATGAACTAATTTCTGAGTAATCTGGATATTACCCAGATAACCTCTCGTAATGAACCAGAAGTGATCGCCGGAGATGGACAGTACATAACAAGAATATTTCCTGACAAGAATCATTCAGTCAAACCCTGTCCGTGGTAATGGTCACATAAAACTAATTGATTTCGCAAAATAAAGCAAATAATATTGTGGGCGTTTGATGAAAATCGGCTTAGTTTGGCAGAATTTAAAGGCATGATAAATTTACAAAAATCGAACAAAATGTTACAGGTTTGCCTAATTTATGTTAAAATATAAATGACGAGATTCTTTTAAATAAACTTGAGAAAATTGAAGTTTGTCTAGAAGATTTTAGATTAACTTCGTTGTCAGAAAGTCCTATTTTAACTTCACAAGGAAAACTATTTGAACTTCATAAAAGTAATTTGATACATAAATCAGAGAACGGGTGGTTCCTCCCAGGTTGAATGAAGTTTTAAAATATCTTAACAAGCCCTCAAAGTTTGCGTACTTTACCGCGGAGCTCCAACGGAGCATATGGAGAAGTGAATGATAAGTACCAGTTCCATTATTCCCATTGAGATTTTGATGGAAACAAAAGTGAGACTTTTTAAATTATTTCTACTCATCTTGCCTGGTACAACACTGAAAATCATGTTCAGGTTTGACAAAATGGAATCACAGGTAGAATCAAGTTACGAAGAATGGTGACCAGAAAATAAGCATCTAATGTGTCATGCGTAAACATTTTGTGTGAACAAAAGACATGAGTGAGTGAAACACTCTTACGCCTCCCGGTTGTTGTATACTTTCCGTTCTCATTCGTAGTGCGGCAAATAGTTCAACCCTGTTTTCCAAAGTATCCCTATGACCTATCTGAATTGATCCACATGGAATAAATTAGCAATGATTTGAAATGACCGTTCTGATAGCGTTGAGCAAACAAAATTCGATTAGCTGTTGACCAATACTGCAATAATGGGAAATTTTCGAAATCCACAGTTATCGAGATTTTAGTTTACAAATATACAAATATTTTTGTGTCCCTTTCGCTCATTTTTTATTGATTTTACTAACGGAATATACAGGATATAAAAAATTAGTAAATAAAGTAATGCTAACGACATGTTATTGCAGAAACTAGTCCGACAGTATGCGCTACACATAGTCAAAAATCTATTGCTGTTCTCCGATGGTATCTCAGTTTGTTCAAACTTGTCTTCTACCTACCCTATGACGTATTTCCGCTTATTTGGTTAGTATAAAAACACCATTTAACAGACAGAATTTCCGCAAATCAACTTTTTGTCTTATATTACCATCAGATATATAACTGATTACGTCCGGTTTAAAAAAATGGCGGTCTTTAAGATGCAATACCGTTTGGCTGCCTCCGGGTTGGGATATATTGGGATATATTGCCTATAATATTTGAATCTATTTGTTTTGCTGATGGACAGGAAGATAAAAAGAAGGCCAATTATAAATACGGTCACTCCTACACACGGCCTTGATAAGCCACTCAGCAAATCTGATTTACTCAAACTATAAGGACTAGTTCGTCACTAATCCGGTTAAGTAAAAGCCTGACAATTGTGCTGTATTTGACTGATAATAATAATTCATTCAAAAATTCCTATCACATTATCTATAAATGATAATTACATACAGGGAAAGAGAGACGTGAATTGTGGTGATGATGGCCAAGCGGCTTGAGACAGTGTTATTGGTATGCTCATAGCCCCTAAAAAACACCACCCAGCTGTGATGTTGGTCGACTTTATTGTCTTTTGGATCGAGACGACACTTACTGTATCATATAGTCATTTCTTCACCCCAATTACCGGTATTTCGGTAAAGGTTTACCGGAAAAATGAATGGTGGGTCAACTTGTATATGGAGCTTTTTCCTCCTGATTTTCATCACCGAATAAGCGTGAATAAAAATAAAAATAAAGAATACTGTTGTGTAGTCGGCATTTTGTTTATATTTCAGTTACCTGCTGAAAACGTTAAATAGGGTGTCTACAGACAGTCACAACGGATTGAAAAGATTCAGCCATGATGAACGTTTAGTCACAGGAGGCCTAAAACTCAGGCCGATTCCTGATTTTCTTCTTGTATATTCACTTTCCTAATCAAATTAGTACATGCGACAAAACACGTGACGGTGAGATTTGTTTCAACAAAATAATCACCCCAGTTTAAACATTAGAACTTCAGTGATTGATTTTTCTATTCCACAAAGCCAATCCTTGAGAATCCGAATAGTATTTTCGAAACTGCCAAATTAACATACCAAATAGCCATGGGAATTGTTTTCCTTCAAACTACATTGAGCATAATTCAACAAACCGTACTTTTGTGGGACACTAAAGACTCCAGTTTCCTTTTCATTAAAGGTCATCTTTGGTGCATGTTCAGTGACGGGTTTAGACTCCAGATAGCTCGCGTAAACGTTGTGTATGTTTTGACAGAATGCCAGGTCATTTCCAGGGTGATCACAACTGAAAATTCAGGTTCGTTCAGATATCGATTCCAATCAATCAGTTGGTCAGCTGCTGACTGGAAATTCCCGAAGGGAGCTACAGTATATGAGTGATTCATTTCAGTCGAATCATCCAATTAGATCACTTCATTTGAAACTTACCACTCCATCAAATCTTTCTAGCTGACTGCAATACTCATTTCCAGTGGGTCCGGAGTTCAAGTCCGGCATGTACAATCGTTTTTGCCTCTAAACTTACTTTATTAAGATCGAAATAAAAGTCTAGTGCTTCAAAAAGGCGTTCAAGATGAGCCGAAAATGGCTGTATTTGTTCATCGACTTCTCTGTAGCACTCCCACAAGGCACTAGGCAGTGGTCAGACTCGGGTGCTGGCAGCCTAATGCTTGGTATTCAGGGATTGCAGTGTTTGCACATAATTAGCTCGAGATTTGGAGTAAAATCATTCATTGTGTGGTAATCATCAAAGAGATATTTAGAGGAAGGTGAGGACCAGTCAGCAACTTGACTCCATAGAGTTACCTGAAATGGACGAAGTCATGCGAGGTTAGTTGAAACTGAACTACTAACAGGTCAGCAATAGCACTCGTAATCAGCCATCGGCATTTCCCGATACTGACAGACAGGAAATTCATACTTAGTTTACCGGGCGAAATCAAACGGCTTCATGATTACGTACAAAAAATATAACTGTCTCAGAGCGTCTAAGGTGCTAGTATTTCTTTATCTTCTGGTCGCAGCTTGCCTGAGTATGCTGCGGCAAATTTGATTCTTTCGATATGCTGGCTTCTTATTGGTCGAGATGAACCTGCAACGCTTAACTACCTGTCTGACGCTATCTTGTACCTTCGTATTAACACAATTAGGTTTGTTGGTTAATCTCCTTATTAGTATACCGGTCTTTGGTAGGTGACAATGTGATTTGGGTAGGCTTTGTCAACAATGGTGTTTATGTATCCAGTCTCTTTCTTTATCCGACTGCTATAGCTCAATCCCGTCAGTCTAATTCATTGCGTGATAGCTGTAGTCTGCATGAACTGATCACGGCCCAATAAACGAACCGGCGCTCGAGTGGGCAATGCTCGTGAAATCTAAGCTACTTGTTAAGCGTCTTCATTAGTAATATCAGGATACTTTTTGAAACTGGTAGTGTTTTCAAAAAAGAATCTAAATTATTATTGGTTATACAGGTATTGATCACCGAAAATCGTGGTTTGGCTCGAATTCAATCAATATCTATAGGTAACGCAAAAATATTTTCCAGAGGAAAAGGATGGACTTAACAAATCATAATAAACATTGTTGATGGAACTTATCAGAGGATGTTTTTAAATTTTTCCACGGAGGTTTTCAAAGTTTAATTTTAAAACAGGTCAGAACAATATTTTTCAAAGCCTCCGTTTATTAGTTTTCCTTATTTGGAATTACAGTGATACCTGAAAAGTATTTATGGGATCACTCGGCCGTGTCAGAAAACTGTGATGCAGATCAACGGACTAAAAATTTAGGATGAGACATTCAGGTAAACTAAAATGGAAGCAGATGAATCATTTGATAGTTGTGTACAAATTGATTCTGGTTATGAAGTTTAAATTTGTGATAAAGTGTGAAAGGTTTGAATAAACATCTCACACTCGGTATGGGAGATTTCGTAAATTCGTCGAGATTTGAACTCATGTCCGAATAGTTTTTGAAATAATGTACCAGCAATGCAGACCGCGGTCTACTGAGTAAATAAATATCGCCTGGTTAGTTATTGAGAAATCCAGTTTAGAGACCGTAATTACAAGGTTCGAGTGTCACCCGTTGAACCACAAAGACGGGAAAATATCTCGCGCTGTTTTTTATTATTCAATGAATCCAAACCAATCAGAATAGGGTGCATGGATTTGCACCTCAGTAGGGGTTTGGTGAATATGTAATCCTGTTAACTCTCAACGATAAAGGAACCACATGAAGATGCTTGCAAAGCATTTATCAGCAGGTAAAAGAACAGCGATAATGATGGTAATAATAATAATTATAATAATAAGAATAATAATCGAAAATTGTTTTCTCACAGTTATTAAAATCTGTCTACCAAGAACACTTTCGTGTTCATTCAAAGGCTGTTTGGGGATACGCGGAATCGGGTAAGTTTGATAGTTGTGGTGGTATTCAATCATACATCCTCCGTGCCGTTGTTCTGCCGGCCTTAACCATGTGACCACCAATCCCCGTTGTCTCTTTGGGCCGAATATACATGTCATAACGACTATGTTTCAATTGTGACAAAGTTCAGGTCCTTGTTATTAAAACATTCATTTCCTGTTTGTCGATATGATAGAAATCATTTATATGGTTAACTGAATTCTAAAAGTACGATCAGAAGTGACGTTTTTATTTAGTCATCGGTCTCAGGTGAATCATATCATGACTGATGCTTGCATACTTTTTCAGATTATTGGTAATTTACAAAATTCCAGAAAGCTCAACGAAGAGCCACACCTTTAGTGTGAGTTGAACAACGCGTCACGTGTATACAAAAGCGTTTCAGGAAAATGGTTGCACCTGATCACAGTTTTCCAGGCGAATTTTTGGATGTAAATGGTACTGGTACTGTCTGTATTAGAATGCCATGTTTTTAGGGAAAACCCGAAACCCTGGAGGTTTCTACCACCGAATTCCAGTCAAGACGCCCAGTAGTGTTAGGCGCCCGTAACTGAACACAAGAAATCCGAACAGACAAAACAGTGTGCTTATTGGAACCGGATTGACGATCTAATGAATTATTGTGAGAATACATCAATCGATTAAACAATGGTCTAAAACTAGGTCAAGCTGGCTCGAGGGCAAAACGGCCCGGAAGGGTATGGGTCAGTGTTGGCATGACCAACTATATCGCGTGATTGGACGACCGATAGGGACTGATGAGCGAATGTGTACGCAGCAATATTCGAACACCACTAAATTACGCGATGAAATACTTCAGTGATTGCAATCAAGGTTTTTTTCACTATCATTCTTTTGGATGAACGATAATCCTCGTATCTCGTATCGTGTCTCATTTCGCATCGGAGAAAGGCTTTCCTGTTCACAGACCCCGTGTGAGTTGGAAATTGTAAATAAATTTGTCAAATCACCTTTCAATTTCTTCATCAAATAATTATTGATCTTTGACAATATGGAATTCTCGGCAATTTTAACAGGTTGGCTCACTAATTTTAGCAGTTCTTGAGCTTTTCATGCAAGTGTATCGCCAGATGCATTTGCATGAAACGTTCATTAAATAGAAAAACCAAGCCTTTATGAATTTACACCATTGTCTTACGGGACAAAGCGTTCAGACGATCGTATCGAGTAATCGTGACTGATAACGTGATTTGGGTAGTAGTTTATGCGTGTTATTATTATTATTGATAATATACGTATTGAGGGTGAAGTAAGGAAAAATCCACAATACATGGTGAATAATACATTACAATATACAATGACGTGTTCATTCCACTGTGACTGAACTTATAATTGTGTAGGCTGTTGACCATCCATAGTGGTCCCTTTTACCGTGCGCCCAATCGAATATTTTATTCACATTAGTGATTGATGACGCTTAATTGTGATCTCTTTCTCTGTTTGTATCATTTAGTTTGAGATAAACTGGCGACTACCGTAGAGATAGAAAAGTGACAGTTGTAATTTGGCATCATGTCTGGAGGAATATTCTTGAGATTTGTTTCAAATACACATATATTTTCTCGGTCACATCCTCAAATGCACATTCCATTGCACGGTTATTTTTGTTGACTGGATGCATACCACTGAAGACAATACAAGTTATCTCACTCATTCATTACACTTCACACTTGTGCGAGTCCAGAGAGTGGGTCATGCACAACATGACACAAAATGTCCCGTGAAAAATATCGGTCCACGATTTGTTCGCCCAGGGGAACGCTACCAGGTTGCAAGTGAGCTACTGCAAGATTCACAACCGGAGCTTGAGGTTAGGAAAAGCCTCACCTATCAGGTTTTGATGTGGTGTGTGTGTTGTGTGTGTGTGTGTGTGTGTGTGTGTGTGTGTGTGTGTGTGTGTGTGTGTGTGTGTGTGAAANCCTCAGTTCATCGAGGGACCCGGTGGGAGAAAGAAATTTCGTAAAACACTACAGATTACTGCTTACAAACTGAAGTTTCGAAAACCTATCCCCAATCCCCGTACGCGCTCCTGATCCAAACTTTTCTCTGTCCACACTTCTTATTTTATGCCTCATCTATAGTGTATCTCTATGATGATTTTATGACAACTACTTCGAATCTTAGTTGCTATCAACTAATAAAGAGAAACGAGTAGCGGAACAACTGTTTCGCTGCATGGAAATGAAGTGAGTCTGTAGCAGTTTTCGACAGGCGAACGGATAAATATTTCGAGTAGATGTACCATGCTCCACATGCGTTGCACTCTATATGAAAATGACGCTTTGCCTTGAGAGATGGAAACCAACTCTACTGGTACTGTAGTTCACAGTTTTCTGTCTATAAGATACAAAACCCTATTGTATGGATATCAAGTTTGACTTTGTGACTACCAAATGCGAGAATGTACAATCGGTGTCGTGAGATTAAAGTCTTTCACTGTGGTTTATTTCAGTTGTATTATACCGTAGTTTCACTTTACTTATCCACTGTTATTGCCCGTGATGCTTCATTATACTTTATTAAACAGGTATTTATTGAAACTCGTGCAAAATGATGCCCATTTTGGAAGTACATTTAAATACCCATATAGATAGTTAATAAGAGGAAGAGGACAAACAGTAAAGCTTCTTCTGTTCTATCTTGGTAATTACTTTCCATATTACCCAAAACACGCTTATTTGCACATCACTAAAGGCTCCCGCCATTTGGGCTCGTACAGTGATATTTGTAGGGTACGTTTTAGGCCCTGAACCTTTGGTTTTAGCAAACATCAAATGCCCAAACATTAGGTTAATGCTACTTTCGAGTGAAGACCCACAGCGAGAACAGTAGCTGCAAAGTTTGTTACGCTGACAATTCCGAGTCCGTATGCAGATCCAACTGCCTGTATTAACAGAGAACACCAGGTCTCTAATCTTAGGAAGCCTACAATAAGCGGTTGGTAGTTTATCTTGTGGAATACGAACACCGGATGGTAAGCCAAAAATGTGTATGTGACCTGTTCCGTATTCTCGACAATACACTTTATTGCTACAAGCACGCATAAAATGATGTGAAAATTTTAGTGATTGTGATGAACGACAACTAGCTGCGAAATGTATTGACCAATTAGGAACAACGCATAGATTCATCACAAATTTTCATGGGCATCGGGGATTTTCAACTGTTCCGTTTATTCCCCATATAATTTCCGGATGAAAAGCACCTGTTAAATCTTGAAAATGTTTTACAACTGACAGAACGGTTGCAGATTACTGAATAGTTTGTTTGCGAACATTTTATATTTTTAGCCAGCATTTAATCAATTTGGTAATGCGAAAGATGAGACCGCCCTATGAACGCGCGTTCATTTGGGGTACAAATGCGAACGCGAAAATAATTGAACGCATGAACGTAGATTATGTTACCACCCACTGTTTAGAAAATCGTATCTAAGCAGACAGTTGCTTAGCCCCCACGCGAGGACATACGTGAAAAAACTGAGATATTAAAAAGTGGTTTAGCAATGTTCTACAATCGGACATGCAGGTACGCCTAAATCACTCCACCAGTTAGGTAGGGAAAGTTCCGAGCCGAGACAGTGATCGTCACTGAACAGAATCAGACAGACAGATGGACTGAGTGACTGACTGATAGACGAATGAATGTACGTTTGTTCACCAGTAGTCAACTGGTGCTTGTACTTTCTACAGACCGAGATTTGGGGGTTCAATTTATCATAAACTGCAAAAGTCGAGGACACTACCGGGACTGCCCGATTATGAGGCGAAATTAAAAATACCACATCTAACAAATCTGTTGAGGATGTGTGTATGAAGGGAGATGATTGGTTTTATCGGTTTTTACAACAACGTTGCGATACACCGTGAACGATTTTCTTCATATTGTTTTTTGGAACGAATTTGAGGTTGTGAATAACAATGTATGGTGGATTTCATCGTGTATGTAAAGCGTGAATAGAAAAGCTGAACGGAAAGTAAACAAAGCTGTCCGATTAGCAGCGCGAATCCATTGACCCTACTGAGATTTGAACCTGGGACCTCACCGATAGAACGCAAGCATACTACTCATTTGATCACCGAGTAGCTGATCGATCAGATAATTTTTTATTTTCCCTTTGCACGATGTTGCAGAACCCATATTTGTGATCTTATTGTGAGCAGCCCACATTGTGCATTTTAGCGCTAACCTCTGGAGTCATGAACCGGTTGGAAACATGCTGAATCTGACCGCTTGATGATATTATACAGTTGATTTCGTCGCGCACAGAGCAAACTCATTTCAGTCTTCAGGATTGAGGGCAGGGTGCCCGTGTAAGCCACATCACCTCTGGGTCGAAGGTCCGATCACAAGTGTTCGTTCCTCCATAGACCCTTCAGGTGCTCGTCCAGATGCCGTTTGAAAGCAGCGTCTGTCTTCTCTTCCACCACAATCGCTGGAAGGGAATTCCAGAGTGTTGTTGACCTACGCGAGAGTCGGTAGACTAACGGATTACCAACTGACTGAAGTTTCCGCAGCGTGAGAGAGTGCCCCCGCGTGCGGTGCTCTGTCCGTAAAGGGAAGTACTGTTGCAGCTCCGGGCCTATATCATCTCTCAGGATCTTCCTCAGGCAGATGAGATCTCCCCTGAGGCGTCGATACGCAATTGGGAGCAGACCAGTAGCCTGTTGACGACCTTCATAGCTGGTCCCGCGTATTCCAACAAAGAGTCTAGTGGCAGCACGTTGCACACGCTCCAACTTCAGCTTGTGGATCCGCTGAAGTATCACTTTGGCCTCGCTTTCTGCTCGGAGAACCACTTTCAGTGGTCGTGGAGAATTATCCTGGTGGGGTTTTCCAAGCCTGAATGCCGCTTTTACTCTGATCGATGCAGCTGGTTCAATCTCATCACCATCAAACAAAGTAACCATGTGCGACCTCAGCAGCTGCAGGTGGTGGTCCAGGCGAGCCTGGGCAGTGGTGGCCTCGGCCTCCAGAAGATTGACAACAATAAAGCACTAAGATCTCGGAGGGAGCTTCCTCTGTTGCATAGATTCCTGCAAATCGCGGGGCAACTCTCAACTGTCCGTGATATGTTATACGCACCGTGCCTGGATGTCGTGGACGAAGGAGTCGAGTCTGTCCGTGAGGGCGGTGCAGCAGACGATATCCCTTCCCTTTTTTTCGGGTGCTTCTGCTGTGGTGCAGCTGCAGGAGCTGCTTTTCTAAGTGGAGTGGAAATGACATTTTTCACAACAGTGGCCGGCGCTATGGGGGTTAGAGAGTTTTTTGGCAGTGGCAAGCTGGCAGGCAGAGCTGTTATCTTTGAAGAAGCAGATAAGGAAGGCCACTGGGTATGTGTGGGTTTCGAGGTAGCAGGTGCTTCAACTGTTGCTTTTGTCGCGCGCTCAGTTCAGCCCTGTCGTGGGGTGACCACATTTGTCGGTCATTTTGGTGGTTTACCGGGTTTCCGGATCGGGCTAGCTGGTGTGGTCCGTGAACTTAAGTCTTTTTCTTTGTCTCAAGTGTGGCGATTTTTAAATTCGCTCTTACTTCGGCTCCTGACAATAGCTTCTCGTACTTTTGTGTGATACAAGTGATGCATTTTACAGTAGGGATTCCCGCACATTCTGTACAGAACCATATACGTTCTGGCTGAGTGGCTAACTGTTTTGCCTGTTTTACCAAGAGTTTGGCACATGAGAGGTGAAAGTGTTTTAGGCAGTGTGTGTAAAATATCCCCGTTTTAAATTCTTTCTTACAACTCCATAGGCCGCATACTTCCGATGCCATCGAAAAACTTGGTGCGGCACTTGTTGATATTATGCGAAGTCCCATTTTTGCACTTAATCGAGCGGGGAGACTGACTAGTTGGAGACTAGGGCTGAGATTAACGAGATGTGGTGCCCACATCAAGCTTGCAACAAGAGGTTGTGCTAATGTCATGTATAGGCAAAATGATAAACAATCTGACTCGATACCCGGTGACTGAGTGAGCAGTACGCTTACACTCCACCTGTGTGCTTCTTGGTTCGAGCTTCTTTTGGGTTGATGGTTCCGTACCCTTGATGAGACCCAATCAGGTCAAAACAACTGTCCAAGTTGTCCTAGCTTATCATTCCACACTCCATTTGCTCTTTTGACCACGAACTCCCCTGTACAGCGGGATCATTCACTGTCGTGTATTAAAATATACCGAGGTTTCTCAAAGTATCCCTGAGCTGCAGCTGGACTGATTTTACAGTTGGAGCACAGATGTCATGGTGTGTGAGAGATTCCATGTGCTCCGGGTTATGACAACAAAACAAATAACGTATACATTCTATCAACGAAAACTTAACTAGACGTTACCCGAGGCAGACGTTTCGAGCTGGAGCGAAAGAGATCTATATATGTGATTAGGCTGCTATACGGATCCTTTTCCTTCTACTCTGGTACATAGATGAGCACAGTTCCATTATTTGTGGTTCTCAAGTCATGGTCTCCAAGACTGGTTTCGGTACTCTGTATACGGTTGAAAATACCAAATTAGCATCACGCCTTGGCAAAAGCTTGACAATACAGACACTTCTCAGATAACGCACTAAGCAGTGAGTCATATTGTAAACGCTTGAACCGTTTGGATGCCCGTATATAACAGCATCTTAATATCTTAAGTTGAATGTTGTCCATGACAGAGCATTTGGGTGCTGTGTTGGACACTCCGTTTCCAAAAAAGTAGCGTTTTGAGCAAACAGCAATATTCATGATGCAAGACCATACGGTAGGCTGTTTATAAAAACCAAACTAATAAAATACAAAGACGTAGTAGGAATCTTCGTGTTGATCTGTGTGCGGTAAACCGACTAAAGAAAGATAGCAATTTTTCTGAATAACAAAGGAAGTTCCAATTGACTATCCCTTGGATTTTGAGAATATGATTGCATTTTATCTGGACCTAGAACAAGGTTGCAAGATGATGTCCGTGTATGTATGCATGTATGTATGTATGTATGTATTTATGTATGTATGTATGTATTCATGCGTGTATGCACGTATTGCATTGTATTGCGTAACTTTCGCAAGCACAGAAATTGACATATCACTTAGAAAGACTGCTCACGCCAACCACACCAACCCCCTGTATGAACCCATTAGTCCAAACATTGGATTACAGAGACCATAAAATAGCTTGTGGTCCAAGGTTAAGGCGAAGTTCACTTACTAATCTTGCTTCCTCTCTATCTGTTTGTACATGTACAAGATAATGCATAGGTGAAATTGGGTGAATATTTGTATGAGATAATGTGTACCGAAATTCTGAGTGTGTGAAGGGAACGATAACATGTTAATTCAGTGTGCAATGGGTGGTGGTTCCGGCCCGCGTGAATCATTTTTGTAAAGCTAACAGATTAAGTCATATGACGATGTGAAAGTTTCGCGATGAACTCATTTACGGAAATCGATGAAACGTGAATGATGGTGGTTCAAAAGTGATGTGAGACTTTAAGCCAGGGAAATGAGGATTTGGAAATCGCATCGATAAAAACCAATTGAAATAACTGGTTGGTAATTGCGAGACCGTTTGAGATTTCGCAATGCAAATATCTGGATAACCGTTCATGGAGATGTTGTTATTGGTGACTGACTTTGGCTTTTATGGATGTTGAACTTTAACAAATCAGATGTAAATGTGAGTTGATCAATGGGGTTGTCTATGATAACCACAAGGTAACTGACAGTGATCAGTCCAGATAGAGAAGGGTTTTTTGTTATTTGGGGTCTATAAGGAAGAAATCACGAAATAATTTACCACACTCACGTGGATTTAAAATTTGACCCATTTGAAAACGCAGACTGCCCTCCTAAACCACCCAAGGGTTTGATCGTTTGCTCACATTTAGCCACATATGCTTTCTTTCGGTCTTGATACAACTGAAAGCATCAAAGCTTAATTCGAGCAACATTATCCGGGAAGGAACGAATACCCGTGAAAGAAGAAGCGGGTTGACACAACGCAACGTGCATGCATGCAAGGGCGTGCCCAATGCACGCATAAAGTTTTTACTACCAAAACAATTGACCCCGAAAGCTTCAGCAGTGTCGGGGTGGGTGTCTTGGGTTGTGGCGGGTCACGCTTCCCTTGCACCTGGCTAAATGCTCCAAAAGAACCAAGCGTCTCAAACAACCTCCGTTGAAGAAGCCCTAATCACTGCCTTCTCATGGCGAAGGTGTTGCCCACCAAAGTGAGATGACAAAAGCCGATTTCTAGGGCTATAACGGGGTCGATGAATCATTGGCAATTCACCTAGAGGAGTTGGCTAAAACCTCGGATTACAAACCGACCAAGAGAACTTGTACGGACCACACACACACACACACACACACACACACACATTCTGGGTTGTGGCAGTTGTCACTGACTCGATTAGGCTTTGAGGTGTATTGGGCACCTCGGACGCTTGACATCGTTCAAAGGGCGTACAATCCAACGAACTGGACACGGCCCCCAATGGATTGCAGTTAGCACACATCAACCCGCCGCCTTATGAGTCGGGCTTTGCGCAGCCGAAGGTTCTAGTTACGGACTTCCTAAAAAGATCCACCTGCTTTGATCTGGGCAACCTAGCAGTATCGCGCCCTCGAGCAAATCATGGACCGTTTTTATAAAGATTTGCACCGTGATTTTTTTGGCAAACAGTCTGAACTTAGACTCAAGTGAAAAGAAAATTAAAAAAATGAAAAAGTTCGCAACTTGCTTGCTGGAATCCTACCATCAGAGCGTCATTTCTGGTGACTGATTTTGCAATCCTATATTTACCCAAAGGAAGTAGAGTTTTGATAGATGATCGTATTGATGTTTGGTTGTGTTTAATAATAAACCTGCTTTCTTGATGTCGAAGTAATTGGGGTAGTAATTTTTGATATCGTTTAGGCGAGATCAGGCGTGCATAGTAAATGTGCGACTTGAAAGACGATAGCAATGTCCGCCCTTCCCTACCATGACTGATGCATGTGAGGCTGTTTTGATGAATGAATAATTGCGATTGTTCAAAGAAATTAAATGAAAGTGAATGTGATCACACGCGGAACACTGAAAGCCATCATTTTGTCATTCGTATACTGGGAGCATTATTGATCCCGAAGAAGACCTGATCTGTGATGCCCACCTTTTTCATCTAAACCATAGAAAATGGCTTTCATCGATCCAAGTACCAGTGTTTCGTCTTAAGAAGCATGCAATTGCAGAGAAAAGTGTGGTGATCCAGGTCTCCGAGACAGCAGCAATTAAAGAGGCTACATGTTAGTTTCTGGACAACGAAACACTAACCAATGGTATCGGCCAATCAAAGATTATGCAGTTCAAACAGAATTATTGTGACTCGGAGAGCAAAAACGGCGATTGGGTGATGACCATTTAACCAACAGTATTATTATTTGAAAATAATTAATCCCAATGATTTCTTTCAATAAGCGAACTGCCACTTCGTGGCCTTCTTCCTGCATCTCGATGATGGGAGAGTTCAGTATACGAGTGCCAGCACGATTTTATTTGCGTTTGTTAATTACGAATCGCGATTTGAGATTCGTGTCTATTCTGATCAATACACAAAGGTAAATCATCAGCATTGGAGAAAAGCGAATCGTCATTGCTGTGTGAATAAATCGTGTAGATTTTTCTAATGACTGAACACTGGAGGAAATCACTTGGATGGATTAACTGCAAAAAGATGGGACAAACATTACTTTAGGCTGTTTGGGAAATATATGCCCTCGTGGGGCTGAAGAATCAGCGTCATTAATCCTTTCGGTAGCTTACATTCACATCAAATTCAATCGTTATGATCCGGGACAGTTGTAGCCGGGTGATGAATCAAGGAGTCTGTACAAGTAAAATCCAGAGGAACGTAGTCATGGTGTTATCCTCGTGCTATTCGGATCCAGTGGTACACGTTGAATATTTTGACGGAATCACACTTCGACTGATCTGGAATGGATATAAACAAATGCTGCAGCATCAAGCCTCAATTTGAGCTCGAATCAAACTAAAATATGAAAAAATTACAACTCGATGCCTGATTAAACGAACGTGCTTGGTTGAAAAGGGTATTTTGTTTTGCATTCACGCGCACCATTATTTGTTTATGTGAATGCTATGCACTTTTACATATCCCCCCAAGGGGAACATATACACATGCGCGAAATTTCGATCTGTAACGTGACCGTGGATGAAAGTAATCCCAACACTACAAGTTCGATCGAACAGAGCCGGAAGAAGAAAAACAAAAATCAAACAGGCGATCGATTGAATCGATCTGACACGAAAATAGACTGAGAACAAAGTGCAAGTGCAGATGCAGTATGGTGAGGGTTAGATACCCAGTTGGGATGGAAGCGAAAGCAATCCGAGTTTGCTTCATTGCTTCATGGACACGTGTGCCGTTACGATAATTTTCAAATATGACCAGGGAGTAATCAGTCATAAATGAAAGGACGAGGTTTGAAAACGGAACAAACAAAAGAACGTTCCTAGTTGCAAGATGAACATCGAAGCTGATCGAGCAAGTTTTACGGAAGGTATTTGTGATAGAATTATTCGAAAGTTACGCGTAAGAAGAAAAAATCGGCAATTTTGAAAACCGGACGAAAAGAACTATTTTTCACCGTTTGCCTTTTTCAAGATTCTAATTTATTATGGGTCCGGAAGTCATAGAACTCTTTAAAAGACTAAAGACGCCGTTCAGTGAGTGACCGGCATAAATGAAAAACATCGGATGATACTTTTGGATGCTTGCATTAAGCTATCTGCAAAGTAGCTCCAAAAGAATGAAAAGCTTGTAGATGTATATTCAAACGTTTGATAGTGGTCTCTGAACAAAAACTAGATGAACAGAGTGAAATAAAAATAATTTAATTTGAACAAAGAAATACATTGTAACACGAATCAGTAGATGTACACGGATTTGTTACCCTCATTTAGTCAGTTCGGGGCCGATATCGTGTTATTTCAACTTGAACTTTAGATAAACTCATGTCTCGCTCACTTTTCTGATCTACTGCAGATCAATCAGGACCAACCTTCACCGTGAACATTGAATCCCTCGACGGTTCCAGTCCAAAACCAATCTTGGCCGACAACCGACAACATGATACATCCGTTCAGGAGGAAATCCTGGTGCATACTCGGAAGAGAGAAGGCAGCCCAGTACTAAGGTCTTTCTGATACAGCAACTCGCCAAGTGTTAGAGAGCTATTGTTCATCATTCAAGCTGTCAAACATAAAAGTAGTTTCCATCATCCATTAGTAAATTCTATGCGCATATGACGAAGAATCAATTTTTGAATCACCACTAATGCTTCTCATATAAACGAGAGTGAAACCAAATTAAATGAGGCTGAGTTAAGGATACTGATCATCAGCTGGAGAACCAGCAGCTTTTGTTAAAAAAATAATGTGATCTTGACCTTTCTGAAGTAACCGAAGTATAGGAATTAAACAATAGTACGTTGGATAACCGTGTGGGCCAAAAAGAAACTTGATTTAAGGTAGAAACAAATCCTCGGTAAACCAAAATTGTAAAAATGATTGCGTTATATTTAGATAGAATTTCCGCTTCAACCAAGTAAAGCGATTATTATGCAGAAGGCCCTTTAGCGAGGTTCGACTGCCTATTGTACTGTTGGGATTTGTTTTCGTCAGAACACGATGCCAGTATCATTTCACTCACAGTTAAATTCCTTCTAGTTGGGTCAGGAAAATTCAAAGAAATCAGAAAAGTCTCCACTTGCAAAAATGGATTGATTCGAGACGCATTAACATTAAAAGCAGCCGCTCTTAAAATGCATCTTTAGTCCACTTGTCTCGAAGCTAATCCCTTCAAAGCTTACAACGTTCCTGCATCATCCTCGTTCAAAAGCTACATCATTTTAAGTTCAAGTAAATCTATTTCCTTTTCAATCCAATCCATCAACCACCTTCAACCCGAAAAGTGATCGGTGCTTCAGCAGTTACACGTTGTCACTTCGGAATGGATCTGAATTCTCCATAAATAAAATGAAGTAATTCGTGCTTCGGCTGTCGTGCAACATAGTGGTTTAACTGTAGTAGAGTCCGATTCTTCATCCTCTTGCAACATTATGTTTTTTGGCTGTTGATTGAGAGTGAATCACCACGACGTTGCTTGGTCTGGCTCGGTCGAGTAGAAAAGCAAGTCAAGATGAATCAAGAATTTGATCATCAAATTCGGGATTGAATGTGATCAAGGATTTGCGCATTGGTCGGCTCAGTCTAGGCCCTCAAAGATCGAGTGAGCACGTTCCATTCAGGCCAAGTTTCACTCAAATTTGACCACTGCGTTTGAACCAAAGGCAAATGCCTGATCTTTTAACATCAGAAAACCATTAGGAAAATGTTAGAATTGGCAGTGTTTCGTCTAACTTCTCATCATCCTCATATTCATCGTACAATGAAAATACAACGAAGAGAACTTCAATGATCGCTACTAAATTTACCATGCCGAAAACAGTTTGGGAGAATAAGCTGGACAAGAAATGGAACTAAAGTGAATCTTTATAGCCAATACAGTACATACTCTAAGTGTGCAGATAAACCTTTTCGAAAATTCTGGACTGATAAGAAAGGCTAACAGAATGTCACCACTGTCGGCTCGTTGTCATGTCCCTTACTGTCTTCAACCAAAGAGTTACACAATCCTTCAGATATCAATCTGAAATACGGGAGACAACTATTCTACCTAATCATTAAGTATATTTCTTCATGCCCCATTTCCACACGGTTTCTTCCAGCCCAGAGCATCTACAGTGAACAAGGCACGGTGTAGCTCGTGACTGATTTACATGCTCGAATCTTCTCCTGACCAGCCCTTTGGGCGACTTTATCCTCAATATATGCAAAATACGCACAACGATTTATATTTACGTTGCCAACTTGCTCTCTCTATTTAACCTGGACCACACTACGAAAATATCGATTGTCGAAAATCTTCAGACAATGGATTGCTTCTCTGAACTTCAACGTCTTAAAACCGTTGAGTAGATCTGATCATGCAGGAACGCAGCATACGCTATTTTTAAGCTTCGCTGAAACGTTACGTTGTCTTCACAGCTGCTTCAGTTCTGCGTAAACTACTCGAACAAAATTAAACAAGAATTTCCAATTGAAATAGCCGTGACGAATAACGCCGTTAGTGACGAACGAACCACGTAGTTCCTCATAGATCCTCACTTGACCAGTGCTGTGGACTCAATAAATTAACATACTTCTGGAGCGTTCCTTTTCGTAGAAGTCAAACCATCCGAGCTTCATGGTCAACTGAGTTCAAGACTCTTTCTACTTCAAGAAACACTATGATCGTTGGTTGACTGTGGGTGCGACACAGCTCGACAACCTGACGCAATGTAAAAACGTCATCAATACACCTATGACCAGGCCCGAATCCGACTTGCTGATCACGGATGTTGACCCCTCTTACAGGAGTCAGACGTTGAAGTATGACAGAAGCTACCAGTTTGGTGATGAATGAGATCAAACGTATTCCTCGATGGTTTGCGCAGTGTTTGGCTCCAATATGATGGAATGCACGTTTGCTACCAGATGTTCTGAATTAAATTGTTCATAAAGCTTGAGAGGTTGTTACCCTTCATCTTGAAAGGAGTAGAAGAGCTCCAATCTGGCCCTGTTGCTTTTCCTCTCTTCAGAGCTTCGTTGTAATATCAGACCACTGCTTCTGTCGTAGGAGCACATGACACTACCCGCTGAGCTTCCGATGGAGATGAGGTAATCTGATTAGCAGCAAGTTAGATGAATTGTTCTTTCAAACACTCCACCCAGCGGCTAAGCCTTTGTTCTCTATTGTGAATAGCTTTTCCTCTCTTATCGGAGATTCTTCCACTAACTCCGGTTCACTAACCTCCCGTGTTGCGCATCAGTTGGAACACTCTTCAACTATTCCCTGATGCAGCTGCTACTTTCATTTCATTAGCTCTTATTACCTAGCAGTTCTCATGGTCTTTCTTGAGGCTCTTTGTGAGCTAACTTTGCTGATGTCACTTACCCTTCTTTGGACCGTTGCCGGTCGGGATTTGTCGATTTTTCTCCATCAGGGCTAATGTCTCATAAGATGTTCAATACCTCAGACGGACTTAGGGTTTAGATCCACAAGTAACATTCGCTGCGGAATGCATTGCTCATTCTAGCAAATCCCACTGTTCACTCACACTCTCCCACTGAAGTGCGCTTAGCACATGCACTAGCTCTAACTCATAGCGTGCACGAACTGCTGGGTAAGACAAGCGATGATCAGTTAAGCAAGTTTGCTGGTTTTGTGGGCAACCGGTGAGTCGGAGCGTAAACTGCATCGAAACTAATGTGTGATCAGAATCCACATAGGACCTGCAATTTTGTACTGAGTCATACCAACGGTAACGTTCTGCTTTCTGGTCGACTTTGGTTAGCGCACCCGTTGCATTGGGGAACCCAAGTTACTATCAGTTGAGAATTGTGTCTGGCTTGCGTACCGGACAGCAATAAATGGTGTTCTGTAGAGAATTGAAGAAGTAGATCGTCGTTATCTATTTGCTGGTCGGGCAAAGCACAATGACCGCCTTGGCAAAGTTCCGAAGCACTCAGCTTTTTAACCTGCGAGGTAAAATCGCTTACAAGCACAACTATTTTGCAGCTCCATTTCAACCAAACTAATTAGGTGTGTTTGTCATAGATATCGTGTTTTGATGCATCGGAGCAGCAATTGGTCGGTGCATACGCAGAGATGATCAACAAACACCTTTGTGTTGCTTTCATTTCATATTCTGAAAGACCCCTGAAGCCGCAATGCACATAAATGACTTGAAAAAGCCACTATAGCGACATTGACAATGTATGTCCTGGACGATTTCACTGGTGCCTACTGCAGTAAAGTACAATGTTTATATAGGGTTTGGAATTGGATTACAAAACAAACACTTGTAAATGCGGTAAGCGTCACCATGGCTTTGTCTTGCTGATGAAGAAGTCCTTTTGTTAACAAAGAATTAGTTTCCATCGCTTGATTACACTACCTCGACGATCTTGAGAATTCGGGTGTTATCATTAGTAAAATTCACTCGAAATACTTTCTCGTAATCCACGAGGTGTTGCGTCATCAACAAGGGCTTGGTACTCGACGAGCTCGGTATTTTAAGTACGGATCGTACCACTTACTGGCTATGTGGACTTTGACTTAGCAACCTTCCGCTGAACCCAGTTCTGAATGTACTCTTAAAACCCAATTACGTAATCGCCTTTTTGTTCTGTCTATGTAAGTGTCTCCGTCTGCACACTGGAATTGACAGATTACGTTTGAGTTGACCTACAGAGGTGGGCATTAGTTAACCAGGGGGATGGGTATACTCCTTGTACTGTGTACAATTATAGGTTTGGCTGCGTAGTAAGTCCGGTTGAAAACCGATCGTAATCGTTGATAAATTAGGTTATTTACATCATCACGTTTGAATGGAAGACAAATCGTGATAACCAATCTAGACGCTAACGCAACAACAGACTTTTCAGTTTTCAATTGATTGAGCCTGTCAACAAATTTCTCGGATAATCATTTCTTGTTAAGAACACAATGTGGACGACCATATGGTTTCGGTTAATTCCTTTTCAAGCCTTAACAATCATATTTTTATGAACCAATTTCAATATGGTCAAACAGAAGGGTGTCGGAGTCATGTGTTTGGCTCATCCACCTTTCTGTTCAACCGTATTGAAACTGTTTCGTATAAATGTGATTGTAAAGGCTTGAAAAGGAACTCACCGAAAACATGTTCACCTACATTGCGTTCTTAATCAATGGGCATATTCCGTGATTTCTTGTTCATCTGTTATGCAACAAAGCTAATCTCGTTTGATATCGTGTGGTCAGTACAAATTTGACGGGCTCCATGGAAAAACAAACACATAAATGATTGTTGACTTCTAAGCGAGGTTTCGGCCCAATTACCGAGCAAATTACTTACTCCGAGCAAACTCATTGAAACGACTTTATCGTAGCCTGATGTGCAGAGGAAGCGATGACGCATTTTAGTGGCTTATACTGGTTGAATACTGATTACGTGTCTCCGATAGGGAACAAAACATCCTTCTCTAAGGCGTCCATTGTTAGCGCCAGTAAAGCTCGTTGACCTGTCTGCATCAGAGTCCTTAATTTGAAAATCCCAAGTTTCAGATATTGACATTTGGATCCATGGATTTTCACATTATCCGGTTTTTCCAGTCTCATTAATCACTCAATACAGCAGTCAGGTGTACACAGTCATCGTTTATTTCGACAGCTGAGAAAGTAGGAAAATTTATTTTAAATACCAGATTGCATAAAGTATCGTTATCGGGAACTGCGGTCGATTTGTAAAAATACCGGCTGAAAACGATTCTTTAGAAGTTCTAAGTGGTGCACATATTCCGGCCGTGCTAGCGTTAAACACGATTGCTTATGTTGGGCTAATAACTTCAAACCAGAGGAATTGAAGACGAGATGAAGTTTGTCAGGCACTGTTTCAATAAATCCATACTAAAAAGGTATACATCATGTCAAAAATCAATATTTGTATATTCCTTTAAAGAAAAGGGAGTTCACTTAAAGCATGCATACCGTCATATCTTTTTTCGCAAAGCCTATTTCACTATTTTTTTAAATTTTTTGTTATGGGTTTTATCCTAATTAATCGTCTGCTTCTCAACGCCAGTTTCGAATTCAGAAGTTTCTGTATCTGATTACAGGATAAATCCTTGAATATCACAATAATCGCATTGCAATATGAGTTAGGCTTGGCAGATTAATTCACAATGGTATTTACTTCATTGGTTTAGTTTTTTAGACCTGGTGTTTGAGTTGATTCTACCCATGATAGAAAATAAGAGTATCTGTTGGTGAGTTGTTCCCTGATCCAGAGGTTGAAGTACCAAAGTACAATCAACAGACGTACAGACAGTCCGGAAATGAAAACGTCCAGCATCAGCTCGATGGGGTTTTGCAATATTGAGCATGTTGGATCACCAATTTATGATCACTGTACAGAACCCAGTTCAAGCTCGCTTGGCAGCAGTTGAATCACCATTCAGATGCCCAGATTGGTGAATAAGCTTATAGCTTTCCTGTAGGTCACCGTTCGAGGCTCAAACCGCCAAAGCTGACATCTCAATCACATAAGCCATCGGCAAACGGTGTCACCCACATTAGAAAATCGTTTTTTAATCTGATATGACTTTTCCCCACTGGTTATAATCCTCAGTTTATACTATCTACTTGACCACCGGGCAGATAATAAGAGCCATTTTTATATTATAGTTACTTTCATCGTGTACAGAACTGGAAAGCTTGGAAGCACTGGACGACTTTTTCGACCTAGTTGGGTTCCATCAGCAGTGCGAATTCATTGATACAACTGAAGACCGAACCTGAGTCTTAACCGGTAGCAAACACGCATACTACCACTTTAATCGCCGGGCAGTTAATTAGGTTGTCTGTCATTTGGTCTGTACATCATACAGCCCGACCCATCTTTGAATACTTGTATTTGATATTGAGCATTCTGTAGTGATTTTTTCGATAAATCGATTGTTCCATCAGGTAAAACTATAACCTACAAGCTCTGAATTTAGTTGTTTCAGGTCATTCATTCGGCCGGAAACACTGCTGAGTAAAAATAAACCTTTCAGCTGCGGTTGCACTAATATGCGGGGGAACTATGTCAAAAGTTAAAGCGTGATCACAACTCACGAGCCCGTTCACGCGCCCTCCTAGATCGTTAGTGTCCCCTTATCTCCGCCATTGAAACTGGTATCTTGGATCCATTTGTCTTCACTCTGATGCGATCCGGTTTGAAGGAAACGGTCCATGCATTTTTCCACAATGGGTTGGAATAACACGGTTAAATTCTTCGCATGTCTACATAACACTCAAACCTGATGCGATCGACTGGACAGAATTTGTTTTGTCACCGTCCCTTAGGCCCACCGTGCAGGGACTGATATCTGTGACTTGTTTTTCGGGAACAGCAACAAATCGACTCGGCGTACCCTGTTCACCTCACCACAAACACAAACAATTCAGGAGGGCGTGTGGATGGGCTCCGCAGTTGTGATCGGGCTGTGCCATCTGACAAAGTTCCCTCGGCTAAAAGTGCAAATGAACCGCAACTGAAAAGTCTGTATATCCAACAGTGTGCTTCCGATTTAGTGAATGATCCTTTCGAGTGATGTGACTAACGTTATTACCCGACCGCTTGAGGTTAATTACCAATTGGATCATTTATGCTGGACAAAGGCTCACACGATCAACGGCCTAGGGTATACCGTACCTGGGTAACAATCGGTCAGACCTCATCCAAATCAGAATCTTCATCCTCGCTCCGTCAAAAAGTGGTTGTGTTCAGGGACAAATCCTTTCATTCTAACTGGACGAGAGCATCGCTAGATCAGGTCCAATAGATAAAGTGTGACGGCCGAAGGACCACTCCATTTATGAGGTTCCCAGTTGAGTATGGTTGATGGGTTCACTTGAAGTCACAACGGATTTACTCGAAGTGGTTTTGTGAATGTTTATAAAACATTGAGCTTCTGCTCAACGGGAATCCTAAAAATGGACAGAAACCCACTACAATAAAGCATATCCAAGTACATGGCTTCTACGGTACTGAAAAGCAATCCGATTTGGATTTAGCGAATTCATTCAACCAAATGGGCGAAGTGATGACCATTGAAGTGAGGCTTCTCAGCGAACAAAGTGAGAACCTTTTTGAAATGGACACTTATCAGTCAGTGGTGCTACATTTCGAAGCACACTTTTTCCAGAAATGAGCTTAACTGATGTGCATGGGAACTTCGAAAACTTAAAAATAATGCTTTTCATCTAAGCGTGTGATGTTGATAGACTTAGAGGCCATAAATATAAGGTTTTTATGGTGATTATAAACTTTTCTCTGTGATGGTTTGTTTCATACATCCGGCATATCTTTCGGTGCGTAATGGGAGAAGGTGAAAAAACAGGTGGAACAGAGTACATCTAAATGCGATGGAAAGCGTTCGTGTGACCTCCCACAGTCTGTCAGCTCATGCATACACATTGATTGTGATTGCTCAGTAGGAACCGTGAGATGCGAGTAAGCTTTTCTGTGTGGACGATTCTAATGAGTGCAACTATGCACTTTCATGTTTGAGCACGAGTGTCAACTTTTAAGTAGATGCACATGTTCCGGTATGGACACGATCTGCTGGAAGAGTCAAGGTGACAGTGCGCATTGCTTCGACACGCTTCAGCATATCGAACATGTCCGTCGGAGCACAGAAAACAAATTCCGATTGGTAAGACAATGTGATTTTTCCGAAAAAGCCCACCACACTTCTACTTTAGTTTCTCAGTTCGGAAACCCAAGATAAAGCGAAAACCAAAATAGGCCAATTTTTAAAGATTTGTTTTCACGATGAATTCACGAATATCTCAGGGTTTGTTTGGTATTATTACTCACTGATTTGTAGCCAAAAGCATTTAAATTGGGTCAAAAAAACGGAAATTCGATTATGTTCACTTGTTCCAAACTATAGCTCCAAAATGCTGTGAACTCGGAATTTTAAACTACTGATTTCTCCATTTTTAGCGATTTCTGTGTTACTTGTAGCTCAACTGATCTCAAGTTGTGTAAATGGTAAATGGTTCCACCGTCCACACACTGCGGATAAATTTACTTTCTGTGCTAAACACATCCATATTTAAGGATGATTTGGGTATAAGGTGCTTACGAAAACTGCATTATCTGTGGTTGATTGACTGTAGAATAATGAATAAATGATTTGACTGGAAGAATCCATTGGTACTAATCGATATCCGATAAGTTGAGAGTGATACCCAATTTACATGATAAAACTATCACTTTCGTTTATTGTTACTCCGAAATAGTAATTTAAATGAGTGAAGAACTTTGCCAAGGAACGACATCAGTACTCCTCGAAATTAATCTACCAGATAACCTATCTTTCGAGTGGGTATCGCAAATCGCTTGATTCTTCCGTTGTGTGCGATTGACGAGCAGCTCCCAAATGGTCAACACACCGGTGAGCATAAGGCGTTTCGGGATACCAATTGCGACGGACAGGACGAACTCCGACCGCAGGCTCTTCTCGGGCTTCCCCAAACAAATATCTTTGAATGATCGAGAAGGTCCCATTCATGTTGTGCGTTCCCGAAAATTTTTATATTTTTACCAAAATGGGATAAATGGTTGATATAAAAAAGTTCCCTCTCACGGACTTCGCAGAACACTGTACTTCATTATTACATACATTAGGAAGAAAGTGGCTTAAGAATCAATCGAAAGGTTATTCGATTTGAACATTACTAATTCACATTAAATGAGTGCAGCCAAATTCCTCAGTCCTCTCATGGTGCCGGGAAACAGACTGCACAACCATTAGAGCAGAATTTGATTATCGAAAATAGTTTTGAAATATCATATTCCCTTATGAAAAAGGGATTACTTGCATCTCCTTGTTGTGTAATAGATAATTCGGTGTCTAGTTCTATCGGTTTCTGCGATGCCGGGATCAGAGTGGCACTGCCAGGCTGAGTTGTGATCAGCAGCATACTGTTCGATTTGTGGATTCGAAGAACCCAACTGAAATTTCCCGCCCTCAATAAATATTAAAAATTGGACTATCGTTTTTGCCTATTCCGCACCCGTTTCATTCTGTTCAAAGAACAAGATGAAGCATCATTTGGAGTTCATTCATTTGCACGTTCAAGAAACTGGCAACTTGAAAATTTCCATTACAGCACTGACACAGTGGGATTCCTGTCAGACGCGTTTTCAAAAACTTATTCTTTGTGCTACGCTTGGTCTTGTGCTATATATTCCACATACATTAGACTGATTGCAAGGCACCCGATGTAAAACCTCGAAAGTATTCTCCGGATGCGTTTTGTTACCAGTTTCATACAAAGGATGAAATCACACACGATACCTACTTCTAATACATTTGGGCAAGCTCAAACTCTGGGGGACGGTTTCACAGCCGACTTTCAGTTTGCACCAGCTATCAAAAATTTGAGCTGTCGAAACAAAAACATTTTCACAGGATTTTCAGTTTCTGTCGACAAATACCCCTCTCAAAAACGGCTGTTGTCTTAAGTAAACAAGTGTGAAACAAGTAATAGGTACGAATTACTTCGACAAACGTTTCAGAAATGGATGTGCTGAAGCCCATCTAATGTTTTGTTTTATTTTGTAACAGCTGCATCTATCTTAAAAGGGATGCACCATTAGGGACCACCATTGGGCTATTACTAACTAGATCTTTTATAAAACAATCTTTCAAATCAAATAATAAATGCGTCGACCACTATTGCCCAGTTTTAGGTGATGATGTAAGCAAAAAATATCAGACATATCGAACTGGATCACGTATTAATGCCAACGCACCTCACGGATCAGATGACGCAACAAACCGTCAAATCGCGACCTGAAAACGGACGAAAAGCAGCAATCCAAAAGGAAGAACAATCCTACTCTCTCTCTCTCTTCGCTGGTTCAAGGACGAACCAGGCGGAACACTATAAGCACAAGAGAAAAAATATTCGCTGACAAAGCACGTATATAACCGAGCAGGTACAAACAGAACACTGCTGCTTTATGAGAACTGAAGATACCGAAGCGTTTTTAAACAGATTGCCGAGCAAGGCAAACAGGCTAGGGTGGAAAGATCGCTCAGTTAAGCATTTGTTCAACTCCTACAACTGTTGTCCAACTGGAATTTTTCCTACTGTCCTCTGACAGCACCTGGTCAAACACCGCCCTCTTCCTGCTAACCGGTTGCACCGTTGTGTATCGATTAGCTGTACCATCTTAGTTGATAAAAAGTTAAACAGATAATTATCATTAAAAAGATTATTCAGTTACAAAATGATGCAGAAATGCTGTGCGCCTAGAAAAAACCATCTGGAGCCAAATTCAGACCATGAAGAACCTTTGTAAATTGTCACAGAGACATCCGAACCCCGAGCGGCTTAACGTTGAACGTGCCTTGTAATGGAGGAGTCCACAGTCGGGCAAACTAGGCTATGATTTGACCGACGTGGGCGTATATTTTGTGATTGTGGTGGAAGGCGAAAGACAAATACTATGAATACCATAAATGAAAGGTCTTTGTATAAATATTGAATAAAACGTGTGAAAACTGAACCAAACTCTTGATCCGTTTATAGAAATAGTTGTAAATGGGACTAAAGGCAAGTTATGCTCATCGTAATGAATGCGTGGGACAAGTGCCGCTACCACCACCGAGTTATTTATGGAATGTTGAATGAAAGACAAAGGGTCATGGTTCTGGTTAAAAAAACACTTGATGGAATAGACCTTCAGACTGTGAAATGAGAGCAAATTAGTAATTCACATTCGAGATCTCAACGACCAACGATGTCCATTTTAGTGCTTAGTGGATGTCAACGGTTGAGATCAATTTTTGCCGAAGCACGTGCATTGTGCAAGCGGAAACAATGTTCGTAAGTCGATCAATTTTGTGAGTGGTTGTGCATATTGATAACTTCAGCCAACTGCTTTGAGTGAGATGTTTCTGCGGGCAATCCTCAGCGAAAACCTGTGAGCCGAGAAAATTGCACAAACATAGTTGCAAAGTAATCTTCAAGATTATTACGGAAAATGAAATAAGAGTTGCCGTGTAACTATGTTAGGTGAGAACACGTGGAATAAAGTAGAACCTACATTTTTATTTTCTAAGCTTGCTGAATGCCAAAACTGTCCCGCGTTAGTGGTCCTTTCTAACTGATCACTTATTTTAAACGAATAACTGCAAATAACTGTCTTTTAACGGATCTTTTCTTGTGTTTTTCCTCAGGGTATACTTTCCAATGCGAACAGCAACCGATTGAACGACAAATCAATTGCATTTTGAAAACACAGCGAGAGCAACACATGAGTGAATTCGTGGAACCAAAGTGAATTTGTGTTACTTTTACTGTGTCTTCATTGGGTAATATGGTGCGTTCTAACAATAACACAATAGGGAGAATTTGTAAAATTCACTTTATTTCACTTGGCAGATCTTCTGTAGTACCTCAGAGTCCCCAATGGTGCCTTATACCAGATTTAACACTGGTCAAAATGAGCTCAACAGATGATTCTTTTTCATCATGTCAGATTTTGACTGAATTTGAACTAAACTGCGGTTTTGCACAGCGATGGAACTTTCTTCGATGGGTCGGTTAAATTTCAGTGAGAATTCTTTTTGTTTGTGAGCACTCCGTGCACGTATGCAGTTGTTTTTTCCCGGGGAATATTGCGAATATTGATGTCCATCCAACGGCTTCAAGGCAAGTCTTTTCACTCCACCCACAATCTGTCTTTATGTGAATTTTACACGGTGGCAGTTTTTCAACGGAACCGAGCGGTGCTTCTTATGACATATGCCAAAAGCCTCCACATGTCCTGACGTGAGTGGACAGGGTTAGGGAGAAGTAATTACATCAGTAATCAGTCAGAAATTAAATTTGTCATCAGTCACACATGCAATGGTTGTTCGTACTGGTTTTGCCTGTCTCTAAATTAAGTTAAGTTGGTGTTTCTGTCTTCCACTACCTCAAATACGCTTTTCGTTGATTTTAAGCTGTTGCAACTTTATTCTTCTTCCTTTTGCGATTCATTTAGACAAACAACCCACAATGCACCAAAAACGTTCATGTATCATTTTTCATGTCTAACAACAATGGTACTGTAATAAGAAAGCAAAATGGTCTGGTAAAGATCGTTTAAGCCCAGATGAATGCGCAAACGAATGCACCGTGGTTCGTAGTCTCAGCAATATGAGGCGATGCAAGGTGCGAAAAGCGACCTGAACCTACGGAACTACGGATAATGTGGAAAGATACAGGAATCCTGGGACGACGAAAATTCATGGGACGGTCGGGAATTACTGGCAGACAGGTCCTCCATGGGTGGGAGTTTACAACAGATCTGCAAGGCAAACAAGAAACATGAACCAAAACTTTCGTCTGGATTTGAACAATCTCAATCGTATCACCATGCCAATCGATAAAGTACCCGTATTCAAGTTTAATCTTCTCACTTGCTCATTATCTCTCATGTGGAAAACATTTACGGAAAGTGGTATGATAAGAAGTATCCCGCCAAATCATCTAAGTTCAACTGGTACTCTGTCTACACTCGAGCCTTCCGCAAAGATAATTTATAATCTGCGTATACAAGTAAATGAAAGTAAGCGTACGATTTGATAACACTTTGGACTCAGTTATGGTTCATCCAAACGTTCATTGATTCGTACCATTACAATGTAAACTGCTCTCCTCGACTATTTTGCTTCAAAATAGTCACTCAACTAGGTCGGAGCACAAACATTTCGCGCTAGATTCCATGTCGTGGCTTCAATAGTTGTGTATATTGTGGCTGTCATCCTAATCATTAAAATTGGTGACCAATTAATTATGATTAACCTATATGATCACTATCTCTCCGAGTTTTGGAAACTCTGAGTTCTGAGTCTGGCTGTTGATTGATGCAGCTGTATCGAAATCATGACGCAATGCCAGTGCCCTGTTTTTCCACTATGTTGATGGTTCAGGTTGAAAATGCACCTGTTATATCTGTACCCACCCCTGGTCTGGAATGAACACGAGTCACTATACTGTTGCGGGCCGGCCGCATTTCTGCCGAAACGACTTATGCTGTCAACAGAAGACATACAGATTAATAAAACAGAATCATTCAGTACTCATAAAGTCGATAGAAAGGCCGACCGGTCACGTACGATCCGACGCGGGTGGGCTGCGGTCTAATTTGAATTGAGACTACTTCTCCCAGCTTTCAAAATATTTGCTGGGACGCACTACTGATGACTCATGTTTGATCTGAGGACTCGTGTTCAGTAAAGCTCAAATTCCTTTTGAATGTCACCGATTAAATTGACTAGGTGCCTCGATGTGAGTTCTGAAATCCAACAGACTTCAGTTGACAACCCGATGATCATTCGGTAAATCCATGGGCTCAAAATCATGGGAACGCTTCGTTCACTGTTATCACCCGATCCTGAGTCGGATGTGAATGAAATACCTAGTCCACCCGAGACCTCCCACTTTGACCTTGTATGTAACTGATCTATCTCGTTTCATAATCTCTTCTGCAATCTAACTCTCTAACTTATTGAATGTTTTCAGCTTGACGTTAGTATTTTCATTGGTCTAGTAGTATCTTGGCAGTCGGAATTATGTTATCGAGGGCCAATCTCCTTTATCGATCAGGGGATTTTATTTCAGATCATCTTATCTCAGATGTACTCTCAACAACTATGCCAAATACAAGTATTGACCAAACTGGTTCAACACGCTGATTTTCATCACATTTGTTCCTCGCAACGCTTTGTATTTGGAGCCTCATTTACGTAATTTAATATGACATTGACCCACATCAGACGCAATATATCTGGCATAATATCCCCTTGTCTTTGCTTCTAATAGTGGAGTATCAGTAAAATGTATGATTTCTCGATTTTGATGACGATTGCTGGTGCATCAGTTGTAAAGTAAGAAAGCCATAGTGAGGAACACAAAAAGAATTTCTCTGCTGAATTTATCCATAGACTTGATACAACTATTTGACTTTCATCCCGTCTATGTATTATTTGCCCTACTTCATTTTTGAGCACTGGAGGTAGTCGCTTTTGCTTGGAGTCTACCAAGTTTACTATCCAACGGAGTTTGCCAGTTTCCTCTAGTACAAAACGCACCATAAAAAATGACGATCACTGTCAAGACAGCTAATTTATCCCTGTTCCTAACACCGGGAAAAGTTCTCGAGTGTATTCAAATCCGAACTTTTGGGCGGTAATTAAAATAACTCGACATTGGAAAGGACTCCTCCAGAAACTGTATAAATGTGAACAAATATTATTTATTGAGGTCCAACCGTTTTCTATTGCCAACCTCAAGTGGGAAGATATTCTTACCTTCGCATGTGAAAAATGACTTCCGCGAACGCATTTTGAGAGTAATAACTGTCAAAAGCCTATCTTATCAGTGCTAGAAATTTTACGATATCCAGATTATTGCGTGCAGATGACCAACAACAAGGAGCTCGTTATTTACTTCCCTTTTAACTCGTTAGAATGGATGGATTTTTACTTGTTTTACCAAGTAAACCGAAATTCATTGGAAAACTAGGTCAGCAGATCATCTTTTTTCACTTACCGAATTGAGATAAACTGAGATAAACCCACTTCCGAATGAACGGGTGACGCGATTCGAATTTGTTGGCAAAATCAATCCGCTCTCTGCTCTGTTGGGCTTAATATCAGGTCGCCTCAGCCGCATTTCAAATTGAGCCATCGTTTTCCAAAATGTAACACGATGAAAAAGCTAATCTGCCCGGACTATTCTTCATATTGGTTGTGTGCAACCTTTCTCTGCTGTGATCAAATTCAACCATCAACTTGCTTCGATATGATCGATTTTTCCCCTCCTGGAGTATGTCCTGATAGAGAAATTTTGTTGACGGCAATAAATTAGGCTTATGTTTACTTCAAAGCGCTTGCGCAAGTTAGGAAGTGAGTCATCCGATTCATGTGCCTCTCGTCTTCAATTATATGCAAAACACTCTTGAATCTTTCATCAGGTTTCGGTACGGTGACACAACAAAACGCTTATTCAACGAGCTGCACACCTCAAGGTCAAATTTTATGTTTCTTGGACTATATTTTTAGTTCCTTCTATATTAGAGATAGTGTATGAGTAGCTTATAGCCAGATAATTTATCAATTTATTCAAGCTAGAACATTTTTAATAATTGGCTTATTTACTGTGCGCTGAACGAATAGAAATATGCCCTTCAGAATATGTCCTCAACTTGATAACTTAACAGTCTCATGAAACAAATATCTTTTTTTAGAAAGAATGAGTCTCCATGCTGCTTTGCATAGAATATTTTCCAAATCTGAGCGATAACGTTCAAACTACTACAAGTTTTATTCTGACATTCAAAGTCGCGCAAATTCAAACGGTGATAAAAGAGAACCAAGAATATGGAATTGGGAAATAAAACCAGGAATAACTACTACACTTCATCCATAGCTATTAATATACATGTATGATACTGGAAGCTGACATATATTTACAAAATGAGATTGATGTTGCACCAGTTTGATCAACATCTGTAATACAATACGAACCAAGAAATTATAATGACAATCAATCGCTCATTTTATAAAACTGAAAATTTCTACAAAACCTCAGGGAACACGAAGAATCATGAGGGGTATTAGGTAATATTGTGACCCGTGCGAACATATGTATTTAATTTTGTAGTTTTGATCATGTGGGAAACAGGACACGAGATTGGTCTCATTATATCTGGTGATATTCAAGTTGGTGGTGGTTAGTATAAGGCTGTATAAAGTTGACATCAATCTAGATATGCAAACATATACCTTTGATGAAAAATAAAGTTGAGGGGGATTTTGAACACTCAAAAAGACAATTCGTATTGGATGTCCAAAGTGCAATGCATCAATCTGAAATGTATCAAACATTTGAACCTCCGGATTTTGTTGAGTGATAGAATAATGCAGCCTTTTGTGACAATGATGTATTTATTGATCATTTATATCAGAGAAACATATGAAAATAATCGAGTATCAATGTGATTTTAGCTTCGAAAGTTTTGTGCAAAATGAACTAATAAAAACAGAAAAACTAGTTGAAAAACATCAAATACTTTTAGGATTGTGGTGTCCGGCGTGTTCTTTGATGGCCGAATACATATTGAATACGGCATACTACATAACTTGGGAGTCTTTCAAACCGGATCATTTAATATTACGCTTTTGTCATAAAAATTGTCTTTTGGGTTCTACACATAACAGAAATTCAACTGTGCGTCCTGCAGGTGGTACGCAGCTAGAGTGAAAAAACAATACGTTTAACTCGGTTTTTTATCTTCGCCTGTTATGTATTTTAAATGAATAATTACTCTGAATAAGGTCGGATTTATTCAAGCCCCGAATTTCAATCGATGAGCATGTATTATACATACGTTAAATAAAATAGAGTTGAACTGTTGAGAAAAAACAAAAACCCCGCTTTTGAATTTCCTAAAACTTCGGAGACCTGAACATCAAACGAACCCACTTAGTGGCAGTTGGACTGAATCCTATCAGCGGTTCTCGGTATGAAAACCATCTGCGTGAACTCATTCGTCTAGGTGAAGTGCAGGTGTGTAAATAGCCGGTGATGATTCAGCGCACGTGGAGAATCGTACGACGTTCGGCATTGACTCACACAAGTGTAATCAGTTGGCAAAGCCGTGAGCACGCACACACACTAGGTTGCATTCTCACACACGCATGGCTCGCGTAAGCCACCCACGCCAGGTTGAGGCGAATAACGTAGATCAATGGTAAGCCGATTGGCAGGCAGATTTGTCACATGACATGCTTCATCAGTCGAATACCATGCGAACCATCAGCTTGGTTTTGAGTATGCAGCTGACACATCGAGCATAAATGCGTGCTCAGCCAAAAGTAAGAATAACCGAACGGTAGGATATCATTAAACACAATGCCGTGAAAACTGTCCAGTATTACTGATAAACTGCACCATCCACTTGTTAAAGTACTGGCTGATACATAGAATACTGCCAATTGAAGCTGTGTGAAAGCAATTAGACTTCAGAAACAAGCGGGTGATAACAAAGCGCCTAGTCCGTGAGACCAAACTAACATTTGTCCCATTAGTATGTCGATGGTTTTATGCTGAAACGATCAACTTACGTCAACATTCGAAAGAAGTATTATGGAGCATTTTAGATGTAAATCAATGGTGGCAAACTGGCCCAAGGGGCAATGTACATTAATCGCAAACACTGTCAGTCGGGACAAGATGATCTCCAACCACTGAGTTTCAATCATTTGGAGAATTCAAAGAGAACTATCCAATGGTCAATATGACAATCTTCCACGTGTATAATTTTTCATTTTACCTGCACCGAATGCTACAGAATGATTTCTACCCGATGACATTTAAACCCTCCAATAGCCCCTGCACACTGTTAAAAGTAATAGCTTTACCGTTTTTCGAAATTGAGTAATATTGCGGAGGAATAGACGTGTAGCCATTGGTAGACGCTAAATACCTAATACGTTCACAGTCGCACAGAACACACTGAGAACAGCATACCGAGGTGGATAAACTCCTTTTCAGCTAATGTGATCAAGCTTATAAAGCTTATAAAAATAACATTATATATGATAAACACACCAGAAGGAAAGTGACAAATCAAAGTCCTTATGGTTCAAAACTGCCCCGAAAGCATTCGTCCGTGTGTGTGTGTGAAATCAAGCTGAAAGTATTCCACTTTACAATCTTCGCCATAAGTATTCATTTCATATTCCAAAACAGACAACGTTTGACACTGACCAAATTCACACACACACACACACACACATACACACACACACACACATATATATATATATATATATATATATACTTAAACCCTGATAACTAAACTTTGGTATCACTCCATTTAGATCACTTTTTGAGCATACTTAAGATCCGATATTTGGCTTGCTTATTTTTCCATGAAATTGAGTTTGTTCAATATATTAGTCAGGAAGAATTTGGACACGGCTGAATCTAACCGTATAGCCTTCTTACGCATCTGGGACGGGCCTGCCTCACCTTAAATGTAAACAACTGTGCAAAGAACTATCCATTATCCTTTCGTTGGTCACTACATTAGAGGTGCTTGGTGCTGCCGCATCACGCTCGCATTACAACTCAGATCTCTCGGGCTAGGTGCTGATCGTTTTCGAAAGTTGGCCGTATGGAGATCAGTCGGTCAGTGCTTGAATAACTCGTGTGAGTCATCCTGTCCCATGCGACAGCACATGCATTTATGAGTGCTCGCTGTTTGTGCATCAGCCATTTACCACTTCTTCACTCTACACTTCGGAAACGAACGGGTACAATGATAATTCTGCTTACTATGGAATGGAGTGGACTGAGGACAAATACTGGACAGCTTTTCCGACCATGCTCAAAATCATAAGTCGTGCGCGTTATGATTGTGTTCCTGCCGGAACGTGAATCGTGAACCCCTGGGTTGGGAGCCGAAGTTCTTATCTCCGTGCTACACAAGAGTATGCAGATCCTGATGTTTGTGAATTAGCATAAACCATACGCGAAAATATCAAATTCATTATTCCCCTTCGTTTCAAGTTTTAACGCAAAACAATTAGGATTAACAATCTCCTCTCGTATCCGTTACTTATGCCATGTCTGACAGGCAAAACTCAGTGACTGTACGGGTAAAGGCAGTTACACAATTGTAACCATATGTGAGAGACATCATCAAGCAAAATGATTAACCTTGTCATACAGTTACGTGATAATTCAGCAGAGACCATCTTTTTCCCGATTTTCCCCACAAATTAACAGAAAGAATTTATTTACAGCTACTGTTTAGCTTACCTGGGGTAAAAATAAAGCCTACTTACGGTTCTGCCACCCAAGGTCCTAGAAATCAGCATCAAGATGACTGACATACAGCATTCACTTTTACCAAAATTGAGCCAAAGATATCTTCTCATCCTGTGATTTGCTGCACCATATATAAATGTCTTCTGTGAAATAGTATAGAGAAATCTTTTAACGTGAGTTCATAACTTGGAGTTCATAACTTAATCGAACTTTCGACCAAACGATTACATTTTAAATATCCTTAAATGGGGTTTCATGTTGTGGATATGCTTTTGGTCGTGTGACTCACTTGAACCTCGATTATCAATGATAAAGGTGTTCGGATATCGTAGAAAAAATGACACGCGTTTATCTGAAGGGGTTTGCCCAAGCATCACCATCGGATTTTTTCACCGAATGTTAGCAAATCATGTTTGAGTGATCGAAAATTACACACTTTAATTCAATGCATCGCCACCATGCCACCCCCACCATCGATTCTCAGGTCTTAAGCAAGTGTGTTGACTAAATATTTTTTGATCGATTTGTCAAGGTTGTCGTAATAACTCACGCAAAGAACGTGGCAATTGCGCCACCGAATCACATGATGTGAATCATACGACTGAATTCTGAGTGGAATCGATGTCAGTGCGTACACGCGTGCGTGAGTGCCAGATCTAACGGAGCGAGTCAGTCTGGAGTGATTCACATGGGGTTTGATCGTGCTAACCTAGTTGGTGGTATTTCGCGTTCGATTGAATCACAGAGGAGCGTTCTCTCACGCGCACATGTGATGTGCGTGCCTGCGCGCGTGCACATAAAACGGGGCAAAATAACTTATAATGACTCATAGCGATCCTGATCGAATTTCTAGAGATCGATTAACCTTCTGTGAGTAGCATCATCAGGTGTTTCGCATGCATCCTGTTTTCTCCGTAGTTATTAGTGGTCTGAGAAATCAGCTTCGTTCCAACAATCGGGAGCGTTGATTTGCGCAGAGGAAAAGTACTGAGGTAAACAACTGACAAATCAACGCAAGACCCATGGAGAAAACGATCCATTATTTTTCTGTTTGGTGTATGCTGGCTTCGAGACGTTCGCTTGCGCATCAGATGTTCCTAGCCCAGGAAGAAAATCATCCAATGTGACCTTTTCGTAGGTGGGTGTGCATTCAAGCTACAATAATTTAAGGTGGCTTATTTCACAACTATAACCCAGTTTAAATCTATAAGCTATGATGCGTTCCGCTACCGCCGTATTCTCTTCAGTATTTCAATGTCGTGACCCCCCTCCGGCTACAGAAACAATTCGGCATGCTCCTAGACTTTTCAAACTAACTAAGAACGGTGGGTATTTTGATGCTAATCTGCTATCATTATTCCATTGGTAATTATACCGCATAATCTGGTTACTTTCTTTCCACGCAATTCATGATGAATTCCGTTATGAAATGTTTATCTATCATTCACACTCGTTGTCCTGCTTTATTCAGTGGGAAGATTCATTACCCATGAGCAATCGATCCACCGATTTGTAAGGTCAGTGGATGAAGCTGACACCATTAACAATCGGACGGACAACGTCCTTACAGAATTAAATTGTCCGCAGTTGAAACGACATGCTTATTCAATCTATCTATCTATCTATCTATCTATCTATCTATCTATCTATCTATCTATCTATCTATCCTTGTGTCTGTCTGTCTGTCTGTCTGTCTGTCTGTCTGTCTGTCTGTCTGTCTGTTTGTCCGGCTGGCTGGCTGGCTGCTAGCATCATGGATCCCACTCAACTTTCACCAAGCTTGAAGACAATGAATGCGTTTATAACCTGGAAGCAAGAGTTACATGTATGGTGTCCTTCGAAACTTGCTAGATAAGAATTTCCACCCACGAAACAAAATACTTTGAAGCTCCACGACTAAAAGCCATCTTACTCGTAATCAGGTCATATCAGCAGTCTTTCAGTTTATCAAGGATGTCGAACCTGAACGGTTTCCCGTTTCTGTATACAACAGTGCAAAATCTAGTTTGTGTAAATACCAACCCATGCAGCTCGGTCACCAATGTGACGCGCTAAATCCATGAAAATGCTTTCAGGTTTGAATTGTGAGTGTGGTGGAGATGGTTCTCATTACCGTACGTGCCGAACACGCGCAACAATCACCGTTACTCCTATGCAATTGTCACTTGATTTGATGCGGATGGAAATAGCTTTCTCCTTCTTTGATAGCAGATATTTCATTGAAATCCGCGTTTATTATTAGAGGTAAACCGATATAGGTCGACCAAAAAGTTACGAACGGACCGCAGTGTTCAATGACCCTCTTGGACAAGTTTGCGGCTTTCACGGTCTCTGTAAAGGATTAGACTCCCTTGTTTCAGCTCAGATAGCCTTGAGCCGTATGGCATAAGTTTGTTTCGACAATCAACAGATTGTATGGCGATTGAGAAAAGCTTAGTAGCCTCGATGAGATTCGAACCCAAGCACGGACGCTGCCTACGCTTTGTACGCGCACGCTCTACCAGCTGAGCTACGAGGCCACATGCGTGGGTTCGAATCCCACCGAGGATACTGAACTTTTCACAATCGCCATACAAACTTTAAATCTGGCAAACAAAAATTTTAGCAATTAACAGATTCAAAAAGTAAACCACGATGTATGATTTTCCATCAACCATGAATGCGTATAACATGAACTTTGTGTAGCCCTCAGGGAACGATAAATGCAAAAATAAACCCCATAAACTGAAGGTTTGGAGTACACATATTTCAGCCAATAGCAGGTTTTTTCCCTTAAATGACAATTTGACGTTCAGAATGGGTAAATCAAAACGCAGACTCTTATTAAAGGAAGTTTACAAACCTTACACTGACTCTTTAACCAACTGACTCGTTCAAAATACGATGATTTTTAGTCTTGTAGATTTTGTATCCAAACTGTCTTCAGTTTGTACATTTGAACCCCTGTGGGATATATGCCGTCATTGTGGTCGGATTCTCAGATTGAGATATCTTTTGAATCTCTGAATTCGGGATCAATTATACCAAAATTGACAGCTTGTTTAATGAAGTACAAGAAACATCTGTTTGAATCTGATGCATCGTTGTTATCCTGGCCTAAAAAATGACGCATAGCACGGGGCGAGACGTTACAGTTTCCGGACAACTGTGATGAGTCAAGCTTCCCAGATGGCGCTATCAAAACGCGTTACAGCCTCTAGACTACGAACCAGACTGATTGCACCAACTAATCAGAAGCCATACGGCTCAGACAGAAGCTGTACGACGCCAGGAATACTAGCACGCCATTAGCAGAGGCTTGGATGATAAATGAACTTCTTCTGTACATATTATTTAAACCCCATGATTTCTTTCCATCAATGAGCTACTACTTTTGTGGCCTTTTCCTTGCGTCTCGATTACGTGGGATGCTTTCGTGCAATTGCCAGTGTAATTCAGTGCCTAATGGACGCCCGTGATTTCTGATACATGATTCGTAATTCGTGATCAGTGCGTACTTCAACTATTACATATTCTCTTTAGTTGACTAATGCTATGCGGTTATGCATACTCAGTGTAAAGACCTTGACAACTTCTCATTCCGTTTGAGTGTGAGTCGAGTTCATGTCTCGCTGGACCGCTTGGTTCATGGTGTCTACATTTTCCTCTTTTTGAGATTGCCAGTCAATCCCCTCTCCACGGAGAACCTCCTGNCCTCCTGTCTGTGGACAGCTTCAACCCACTCCTAGACTCGACCCACTTGCGGTTGTCTGGTGTATTCGTTCACGGGGGGACATCCTGCTGCACACACGAGCCAAGCATCTCACATCAGAAGTCGGTGAACTTCCGTAATCCGGTTTCCAATCTGAATCAAAATGCATGATTTAGCTTCAGACATCTTATTTTTTGTATCGATATATTAGTGAATCAGTTTTGGAGTAACCGCTTCCCTTTTTTCAAGCATTGCTAGTGGTACATCAATTAACATGAACCACTAGCAAGCCGAGACACGATAAACTTGTAAAGCCCCTTCTTTTTTCAGTTAGAATGGGAGGTAAACAGGGTACTGTTGAATCACGAAAATTTCTATACGGAATACTAAACACAGAAAATTAGATTTAATTGTATTGCGGGGAACGCCAAGTGAGCAGGTCAAAATTGAGCAAATGATTTGTGTCGTTGAAACTATTATAAGGAATTGAGGAAATTAGATTGTCTTATCCACGACGAATGAAAACCAAAACACAAAGGCCTTTGTGTTTTGGTTTTCATTCGTCGTGTCTACGACTAGCTAATTTCCTCAATAATCCTGAGCACGACGCCCAAGTTTTTCAGTGAGATCCATTCCATCCATGGATCTCGTGTGATTAACATTATCTATTATAAGGAATATTCTAGCAAGAAGACCACACAACCAAAGAACCCCTGATCATTGTAAATTCGATACCTGTTGCTTCTGTGCAGGAACAGAACGTTCGGACAGGACGGTAACGGAAACCCCGATTGGCTTGTAAAGCATTTTGGACAACAAGCGCTCCGGTTTCAAACAACTCTATAAATTGAAGGTGCATCAGATGCGCACCTCAGCTCTAAAAGCAAAGCCTTATCGTTTCTACAAGTTGTAGTATTTTTTCTCGTATGGCGTGTGTGCTATGCGATGCAAACGGTGAAGCCCCAAACACGTTGCACGAAAATTGTAAGTTCTCTTTGACAGTTTTGGAGAGATCTGTTCAATTTGGCTGTAGCAGTCTAGTTTCGAACGTCTGTCACGATGATACCTGAACATCCGGAAAGAACTTTTGGGTGAGGAGAATTTGGGACAATCTGTTACAGGGAAACAAGTAAAAACTCGGTGAACACAGACACACCGCAGCTACATTGTAATGCAGTTATCTCCAAGATTACGGAGCGTTCATTGACATTCGGGTACGGGGTGGGGAATGGACTACCGCGGAAACCACGTGCGATACTTTTTGTTAACCTACAAATTTCTTTTTTCCGTGTGAAACACTTTGGAATCAAATACTGCTTTAAGTTTTGGAAAAATACTGTATATGTGGGTAATTACTTCATCGTATCACGTTTAACTTTAGGGTTTAGGAGTTATTGAACGAAACTAAAACCTTGAAACACCATCACCATTTTATGGTCAAAAAACGATATTCAGTTATATTCGATCACTGCAGCGGTGATTACTCCCATCACTTGATTCACATCAATTTTCGGGATCTCCTCAATGTAGTGGACTTTAAGTGGAATCGTAAACACACAAAGACTTATTGTTTTCCGTCCCCTTGCTTCAAGAAGACTCTTTTCTATTTCAGTTAAACATTATTGAGAAAACATTATTTGGAAAGTTGAATCAACCGCGGGAAAATTGCTCAACTTGAACCAGTTTGCCACAGAAAAATCCAGAAACCGATTTCACTAAATAAAAGGGCGATGAAGATAAATTTGAGCTCGTTTGATCCGATTACATACAAACTTAGCCCACAGAAATCCGGATGGCACCGTTTTATACATTTTACAGTCACTCCACTAACTTTAAGTCTTTCCGACCGTGGTGTCTTGGATTGTGTAGTTGATGGTACTGTCTCATGAGTTTTCCACCTAAGCTTCAATTTCCTGTGACCAGATAAAAAGATAGAAATATTCCGTAAAAAGCTATTAGTTGGAGCAAGGTTTTTATCATTAAGAAATAGAAAAACTAATTAAACGTTTTTAATTTCTTTCACTCAATAAATGCACAAAAATATAGCCCATTTTTGACAAGGGGGCTTCCACCAACAAGCCGCTGCATGGGAACTGTGGGGAACTGTGATAACGGTGATGGTCGGATTCGAACATGAGACCTCCAAATCCAGGTGACAGGGACTTGCACAATTTGTTCACCTCTGGATATGTTGTGTATTATTGAAACATGCATACCATTCCTGTCCTCAGATCACTATCACCAAAATCAGAACAAAAACCGATGAGATAAACATGCATGGATGGGATAGGTCTGTGTACTTTTTTCGGAAAAACTATAAACCTGTATTGGAATTTCGCTCCGATTTTCGCACAACACACTACATTGTTTTGAGTAAATACGAAATACAAGTGATCAAAGTTAGGAACTCCACAAAAACGTTTTTTTTGTTAAAGTATGATCGAAAGGAACGCAGTGAATAGCAAAAAAGGGGCGTAGCCATTGGGTAGTTGGGTTGGGTGGGATTCTGTGACAATTGCATTCAATTGTTAAAAGGTAATGAGAGTTTGCTTGAAGAAGTGTGTCAGTGACTCATTCCAGCTATTCAAAAGCTTTCATGTCTTCCAGAAAAAATAGCGAAAAGCAGTCATTTCAGGTAAATCATGAGGTCACTTATGTAAACTTGAATGCTAGCAATACGTTGTTCACTAGTAGAAATAGCTCACCAAACAATAAAAATCCACAGGTAAAGAGGTAATCAGTTCGGTAGATATGTCACATCTGCACTAAAACGTTCGGATAAATAAAATGGAGCGAAACTGCTAAAGTAATTTTCTCTGTCTGAGTTTCAACACGGCGGGGTGGGGGGTTACTTATCATTTATCTGTTCATACGATTATCGACTTCTTTTGGCTGCCGCTGTCGTGTACCTTTGGTTAATCACAGTATGACTGAGTCATTTGGATCTATCTGTAATGTGAATTCCCGCCCAGCCCCTCAAAATCTCACATCTGTGGACACTTCCAGCATCTCTGTCGACGAAACAAGCTTAACGTGATTTCCAGCTTCATTATAGGCTGGACTCCGATATTTGTGCTATGCGAACCGGCAAAGTACTAAGGGACACGGAATTCATTTTCTGCAAGCTGCATCTTCTGTACGCATTCGGATTGCTGTGTCCCTATTGGGGGCTGCAGACAAGTGCAATAAAAGCACACTCGCCCAAGAGCAGTCCCATCGTGTTAACTCAAATGTTGTACATTGGGGATATTCGGACCATCAATTAAGAAACCATGTACCCCCATTCATCACACTTACAACGGGCCAGTGATTAGGAAACCAAACTCTAATCTGTGTGTGGGATCTTGATTCCAGAAGGGAAGTATATGTATGTCTTTTTATATAAATTAAACAAGTTTCACGGTTACGTTTAAAAAAGAAACTCTGTTTTAGTAAGTGGTGCTCACCTAAGAGTAGAAGGAAGCTTGGTTTTAGAACAGTTATGCGAACAATCTAGTCGGTTTGCCTGAAATTCATTCACCCTCATTTTAATAAGTACCAATCTGTCATACTGGCAGGCTTACAAGCTATCTTATTTCTACGGTAGACGAGGCAGCAAATCCATTTGAGAGTCTCCAGGTAGTTCAAACATGAACGGTCAAGTACGTTTTTAACCGGAGCCTGATTCACAGTAAACATAGGCGATAACAAAAAAGATATCCGATATCAGGGCAGGTTTTATCTGGCAACAAATCTATCCGCAACGAAAATCAACGTGATCTTTGTGAATTTGACTGACCATTGAGTAAGCTCATTATCATCTCACAGTTACCCTTGGCTGTACTAGGACTGGAAAGGCACGTGATAATGGACGTACACGAATTTTAGATAAAGAACCAGGGACACCAAGAGACCTGCCAATCTGGCGGGACCAAGCGAATGAAGTATGACTGGTTTAATGTTGGAAAGCTAACATGCGGATCATACGAACAGTTATTGGTCAGCGAACACTACACTGATATGTGAATGATATTTCTGATAGATCTTTTTGCATCCGTTTCTGAATAGAATCAACTACACATATAGTTCTTTACAGTTCTACATGATTTCGATTTACTCAGTAGGCTTTTAGTCCACATCCAAGTTCGAGTGCGATTCTGCTTACATAAACGGGTGCCACGGGGGAAAAACATTGATGGATTGTACGAATGACACTCCAACACAGATGAAATCTTATTGGAGATTGTTGGTAGTCAGTTTTCCGTTCTTAAAAGTTTTGATAAAAACCTTAATACCACCTAACTTCAATTACCCGAGTGTATACTATTAAGAAAGGCTGTTTATATGCCCTATCAAACACCTAACCCTTTTTCTCAAAGCTGATCATTGCCTTAGGGCAGCTTGCTCAAAATTTTCTTGATGCGTCTGTCGACGGGGCGCATAAATATGCTGGTTTTTCCTACCGAGTGAAAAGGGATGTCAGACATTCTGCTTATATGAGTCACTGCATCGTCACAACCCGATACGTGACATGACTACATGTACAAAAATTGTTGGCTTCGTTTATTTGAAGTCAACTACAAATCAGCTGATGTCTTCACGTCACATGTTCGAAGTCACGTAATATTTTCGTTGTGTGCGGTTCTATTCAGCTTTTGTTACTTTAGCATGGAAACACTCACGCACAACTACACAGCACTGTTGGAAAAAGCAATCCATTCTCATTATCACCGAAAGGAATATGTTCATTCGGCATCCACACATGAAAGGAACAGAATAAACCCATAGTTCAATACTCTAAATCAATTAGTGGGAATATGTAGAATATCCTTGGAACCAAAGGGTGCACTTTTAATTTGCATGATCGGTCACCAGATCATCTGGCTGTGATTGACGAATTTCGGCTTATTTCTGAACTCCGACACATTCTTTTGTGCGCGTCCTAAAGGAACACCGAAACGGCTGTAGCCAACCGCCTTCATGAAGGCTGCTTGCACAAATTTATGTTTATCACAACCAAAATAACATTTATTATCATTCATACAATTGCCATGCTCTTTATCATGATTAAAATGTCCACATCGAGCTTGTAGTCGTACGATCACAAGAATCTTTGATTTATTTCCTTCTTTTTCTCATCTCATTGCAGCCCCCATTGGAAGAATCAACAAATTAATCCACATTGCCTTAATGTATTCAAATCCTAATTGGGTTGTTTTTTCTTTATTGTTGACTTTGCACCAGTTAACAAGCATTTTCTTGGCAATGATTATGAAGAACACAATTCCCGTTGAACAACTGTTTTTAATAATACATAGTAATGCCATGTTAATTTCTGTATGACCGTAAAACCCAGGGTTAAGAGGATGACATAAGAATGAATCATGGTGTATACACGTATCGAACCACCCTTGAACCATTGTGTGCTACCGGGATTTTCAGTTATGGCACGTTGATCGTACGAAGCAGTTTCGAGGGCCTAATGTGGCTTTTTGGTTGCGGTTACGACGGGAGGGAGTTGGTGAACCCTGGGGAGATGAAGAGCTTGGAATAAACATTTCTGCGCACATAGTTCGCTGATCAAGGGTTTAATGTGGATAGATGGCTTGAGCTATGGCTAACAGGTGCCTTCTAACATAATTAAACGGGTTCAGGAGAATATGGTGAATAATTTTGTATGCTTCTCCTGAGTTATTATCTAGTTGAATATATCCAACCTGTTAAAGAATCCCAACAGTGTATGTCCAAGGATGTGTTCTTTCCAATAGTTCTAATGTGATGCTGGTTTGCGTTAGTTTCTAGTTCAATCGGCATATTCACAATGATGAATTCATTTACCAAATGAACTCCGTTATCCAACAGTAACCTAGCTGAAAGTGTAGCTGTCCGAAACAGTGAAATGGCATTGTGGACAAACCATGAACTGTCACTACTGTTAATCGTGAATTGCCTCGTATTAGTAAGCTAGCGGAAAACCGTTACATTAAGCCCCTCCCAAATATTACACCATAGTATTGGTATATTCACATTACTGTGATCCCACTCACATCTATGCGTCATTTATTTTGGGTGTGACCAGTCCAATCACGCTCATCGGACGCTTCAACCGAGACTGCCACATTTAGTATCCAACGGACTGGGGACAGACGGAGGTAAACACGTTGCCGGTCACGGGATTGTTCAATCGCGCAAGCGTATTAACGCGCGTGTGTTTGCGCAACCCAAGCACACGTGCGCGCGTTCGCGAGCGAGCGGACGTGTGTGTTTGTGTGTGCATATGCCTTTCTGTCCGATGTCAGCTGGTTCGGTCAACTAGGGAAGGATCTGTCGGCTCTTACCTATTTTAGCAGTGTCGTCAACATCGTTGTTTTGCAACTTATGCACTCTCTTCTGTATTGATCTCTGGTTTTACAAAATTAATCTTTCTGTGGTTAGAAGGATTAGCAGACTATTCAGTGTGATTTATGGAGGAAATATCAGTGGTCGGTTAATTTAGCTTGGGTAGACGTGAACTAGAAATGGAATGAAAACACCATCAGTGGGGTTCCTTGGACGTCAAAATTGATTCAAATTTTTAAATCACTTACACTTGTTAGGAAGACTATTGTCGTTGGCGCGCGAAAGTGTTACATCGTGCCTTGCATTTTTCAATAGATGGTTTTTATCCGAATTACTTACATTTGACACAATGTGAAATGGGATTGACCTCACCTTGGGATAACAACTGAAAACACAGCTGAGCATCAGATTTACAGAGTAGCTCATTGGCGAAGCGGCATTTGTTTGCATTGCTCATGCAGTGAGTTTCAGTTTTCTGGTACAGTAAACTAACATGATCCATTTTTGATCGAAGATTGCCGTTGAGAGCTGAATTGCTACAACAATCGTCATTTAAATCGCCTTTAATTCCTTCATGCAGTACAGTTTGGGAGTGTATCACGATCCACTAGCTGAGAATCGGATGAAATA
>UZAN01039885.1:64956-91191 GCA_900618425.1 Echinostoma caproni
ATATACAAAAACTTAACTGAACTCTTGATCTTGATTAACAGAGCTCCAGTTGTACAAACGTCTGAGCCACAGAGAACGATGTGACCCATTCTGATTAGCTTTGCTTCGTTTAATGTCAACAAGTTCAGATCTCGATTAAAAAACAACGGTTCGTAAGATAAAATCGGGCGAGTTGTTTGCTCTCATATGATTAGGTGTTTTGCGATCGATGCTCGAGTGTTGTCAGATATACGATTGGACCGGCTTTTTAGGTTTATTCAATCAAATTGACTGTCACCGTCAGTGCGGGTGAACTGATGTGGAATGTGACAGATGAAGAGGTTCGTGGTTGAGCGGATTTATGCGTTTGCTAATGTTCTGCTGTCTGCTGCGTCTGGTTTTTGATGCACAACATTAAGTAAATGGTATGTATGAACCGTTTGAAGATCAGCATGATATGGACATTTTTGGGGAATTTGCAAGAATCAAGTCTGTAAATACCGACGAATATTGCGGGGTAACCGCTGCTCACCTATGTTGTGTTTGTGAAAGAAGAGAGTTATCCTTCTCTCGAGCAATAGCAGGCAAAGAAAACCTCTGGTACGAAAATAGAGAGCTCTTACTAGTCTACGCTATAACAGTTGTGAAGTACAAGCATTAGTCAGTTCAGGTTACTTTACTGTGAATTAGGCTTTGAATGAACTTATTTGTTTGAGTCATGGTGCTATAATTGCAGAAGACGGTGCCCGTCGAGGGTAATTGTTTATTGAGGATAACAGGATGGAACGTCAGTAATTTGGCATACATAACACATAAAATCTCATCAGAAACATGCCATCGTAGTTTCTGGCCACACAACAGGTGATGAATGTAGCGATCCATAGTTACATAGATACAGCAATTTGCCCTCGGTTTTGTTCCTAATTTTTGATCGTCGAAAGTAATCACCAGCTATGTTACCTAATACTCACATGTGAGTAGTATCTCACAACAATCATAGTAGTACTAGTAGTAGTAGTATTTCGCCTCTCACCAACAAGAAACAGATTTATTACCATAGATGTAATTAGAAAGACAAAACCTTCTAAGAATTCGCTGGGTCAATTGATCTGAACTATGTTCCAATGTTCAGAATTAGATAACCGGTAATCTTTTTCAAGGTTGTTCTGGTGGGCACATTTTGGCCCCGTATGTATTTTTGATCACATTCACAACACAAAACCCTTTATCCGGTTTCAGCAAATTCACATTAGACACTATCTTTCAATTTCTGAGTCGACCGTAATACGCCCATGTTGAAAAGCCTCCCAAGGTTATTCTAGATTTGTCTAAATGGTTTGCATTATTCGGTGAGATGGAAAAATGAGATTTGATAATGTGTGTATGAGTGCATAATTTGCAAAACGGTTATCCTAATGGAGGAACTATTGCCTATTAAACATAGTTAAAATAAAGCGGAATTTCGTGAACGGCATAATCTGTGTGTAATCGGAATATCTTGGAAGGTTTCCAAATTATTGAGCTAACTTTGAGCCAATCGTTCACTGTTTCCGAGACAGATGTGTGGACTAATGGTACTGTGACTTATCACCGTAGGTGTTCACACGATGTACACCCATCATCAACTAGCTCGCAATTTAACCCACTGCTTTTCACTAATTGATTTTCTATGATCGGTTCTGTTCACGTTTTTCAACTTAAATATTGATTTTACGGTTGTTCCGCTTGAAATGAATATAAGCAACTTCTTATTTTCATTGATTTTAATGTTTTCATATATTTAAAGTGCATTATCGAAATATGTCCACGCAAATGACCTGAGATTTTACTTTTGGTAATAAAAACAAGCACAGAATTATTCTTTCTTAACGCCTGACAAGGTAAAACACCAATCGATCAAGAGATGCTACTGTATTCGTGAAGAAAAAGACTCTCCTCTTGTTGAACTCCTACCTTTAGCTGATCATGGCAAAACAGCAATCGTGCAACGTGCATGCACGTATGTAATGATCGTCCAGGTATGGGGGTGGGACCATCTCGCAGAGTGAGGATAAATCTTGCTTGTACCGTCTCGATTACATAATCGAGTTGAATGTGATTTTAGTCAATAAGTAAAGGACAAAATGACGACTGTGTTATCTTGGTGATCACCACATCCACAACTGGCCACAATGGAAACTTTTATATATCCCTTTGTATCTTTGCCAGTATCCGTCCTCTGAAATCATATTTGATTTTACATAACAAACTTTCCGAACAACAACTCCCCCGAATTAATATAAAAAATTGAATAGGAAATTGGATTATACATATATACGCATGTACGCAAATAAATAAGAATTCTGTTTTTTTAGTAGGATGTGTTGTACGCTGAAGCAATTGGAACATGCGGTCTGTGCCATCCACAAGGTTCATTTTTCGATGTAGCCAGATTAGATTCTAAAATACACAACAACCTCAATCGAACTGAAGCATCGGATTTCCATTGACGAATAATTGCAAGTCGAGAATCACAACAATTGTAGGAGTAGTTCATGATTGAAAGTGGCTGTCCCGCTATCATACGTTTTTTTCTGGCTTTTGTTGTGAGTTGACCAGTTACTCAGGTAAATATTTTTCGTTCGTGGTCGATTACGTAAGTGTCTATATTGTCACAATTGACTAAGACCGAGTGTTAGCAGTCACATTGTTTCGCGTTCAAGTGTGAAAATCATGTCTGCTTTAATAATACCAAAAAAGACCTAATGGCCACCGTTTTCCGCAGATCTGTTAAAAAACTTGGAGGTTAATGCGTGGTGAAGTAGAGTGAATTCAGGTGAATACTACACTCCATTTGATCATAAGATGGACACATTTTCAATGTCCAATATAAAACTAAGCATAGAACCAAGCGTTAACAAAATTGGATTATAGTTACCGGGTGAAAATAGGAGGGTGTAATGTTTTGATTTTAATTATCAACCAGAGTTGTTCGGTGTTACCCTAGGTTGGCTGAATATGGAACCATGCAGCAATGTGATGGCGCCACATTAGGTAGTAAAGTAAGACAGTTAAATATAGAGGGAATGGTGTCAGATAGCACACTGTTTAACACAATATATCGGAAGATGAAAAGCGACTTGTGATCATAAACTTAAAGTGCGGTGAATAAGAGATAATGCTATGCTTGGTGGTACATTTGAAAGAGCATTTAAGTGTGATATAATCCTTAGCGAACAAACCTGAAAAAATAACTGGGCAGCATCAGCTCGAACAACATGGGACGCAGGAAAATATAGATTTTACTTTTAGAAAACGCAGTATAGCAACGTAAAATATTAGGTGTCCCAGCTTAAACAATGTCTTGTTAACAGGACGAGTCCATTTGATGTCTTTGGACATAACTATATAAAGATATTCAGAATGCCGCTTTCGCTTAACAGGTGGATCACTATTTTATTGTATGTGGATCTTCGATCGATTGCAAACAACATTTCGACGCACTTCGCCGGATTCAACGACAGGTTTACAGCTTTCGATTGTTCTTCACTCCGAGGAGATGGAGTGATGGAACGGTTTTTGAAGTGTTGTGAGCTATATGACCCACTTCTGCACACATTCTCATAGGCACATTTGAAGGTGAGAGTAAATGAGATAATCTGGAGGTTTTGGACATAAAAAACGAACATAAATGGAGGGAGAATGGCGCCAGTTAACGGAACCAACTTGACGGAAACTGTTAAAGAAGTGTTTCTAATAAGAGTAAACTGTCTGTTTGTTAAGGCAACCACGTAGCTATCCGGACAAGTGGGACAATACGTTGCATTCGTTTAGTGACGTGAGTGTTAGGTTCTTGTCGAGAAAGTTAAAAGCATTTCTATAGCCAACAAGAAGATGTGAACCAGTCTGTGCTTCTGGTCTATAATGTGTGTAGTACACAGAGGTGGATAGACAGTACCATCCACCGTGGAATTTTACTTGCAGTATGCATAGCATACTGAGCATGGGAGAACAATATCGCGATGAATTCATGAGTTTTCAATAGTATCATTGTTGAGGCAATTTTACGGAACTTTCCTTTTTCTTTCTTTTGGACGGAAAAGAGGCGAATATCCCACCATGAGTCGGGTATTTTACAATCAGAGATATATTGACCAAGGTTGAAGCAGGGTGATTCGCAAAACATTCTAGATAAACCACGGAGGACACTGATATCGGAGTTAAAAAAACTTCAGCTAATGAAGAACATTTTCTCGATTGATAATGCGGAGTTTGTGAGCAGCTGACTAGAGTGCCATTAAAGTAAAACAGAATCCATGGGTGCTTTATATATGCGACAGAAGTGGGCATGAAACTGCTCCGGACATATTCATCCCTCTACTCCTGTTGATCGTCTAATCATGTGTTGTCCATGGGAAATACTGATCAATACTCTTCCACGCTGTTGGTTCGGGAGTCCTTTCGATCTAGTTTTAGGCCATTGTTTCATCGATCTGTATCTTTTCTCAGAGCACCTCCTCATTCAATCCTTTACTCGGTTCTGATCAACAAGGTGCCTTGTGTGTTTTATTTCCTGAATTGATTTGCGGGGCCATAAAAATAAAGTGCATTCGCATCGCGATCGAAAATAGGTCTTATCACAAATCTTTTCACCAGCCGTTTATCACAGAAGAAGTGGATAATATAATTATGTTTTCGTTTTCGTGATTCAAACACCTTATGTTAGACAATCAGAATTATATTACCGTGCAATTCTTCTTTTAGATAGGCTAGTTCTCAGTCCTAATCTCGACTGAACTGAGAACACCTAGGGATTGTTAACAAAAGATCTACTTAGAATGGGCAATATACTCATTTTCAGGGCTGTCAACGCAACAGAAACGAAATTTAGTGCGTTGCCTGGACCATAGAGATAAGAAAATCTGTTCTGACAACAGGCTTCTCCTGAAATGCTTGCGATAGGAAACACGGTCAGTAAAAACGGTTATCCAGGAAGCTTCATCAAAAGACACTACGACTGATCCCGAGTGAAAGAGCTCTACTGTCCCTACGAAAGAGCTTTATGCAACGATTATATATATACAACACCCATCCTTTCAGATGCGGCACCAAAATAACCATGGATTGAAAAAGAACTATGGAAGCATAACAAGGGAGAAAACAAAAACAAGAAATTAGAGGATAATAACTATTGCTTGTTTAATGCATTAAATTTTGAATGCTTTCTTGTTTGTTTTGTTTGTGGGATTGCATACAGGTGAGAGTGCGTTCATGATACTGACTCCAGTTCGATACTGCATACCTCAGTGTTTCCAGACATAGACAATCTTAATCTTTGGGTCTCCTTCAAGAGCCGGGATGCCCCGACGGAAGCCATTTCTAAGCACAATCTTCTCAGCCCCCTGCGCCATGTCATAGCCTGCCCACCTAGCTGTTGCGTTAAACTGGAAATAATGTCAGCAGATAGCGTACGGTATGGTAGACGCTGCTCAGGCGTTCGTACGGCGTGCCCCAGCCACCTCAGACGGTGTGTTGAAATAGTTTTGATAGAAAGAAGACTATCTGACCTTAACACACGTCGTCTGATCTCACCGTTAATCAAGCGACGCTACCACCATGAGCCGGAGTTGTTTCACAGACAGCTGTTGTCGAAGACGGATAGCCTTTGGACACAATCTGCTCGGAGAGGCCAGGTTTGGCAGCTGTAGGGCAACAATGCGCGTACCGTTGCGCAATGCATAAACCCCTTAGATGAAAAGTATAATTCCCACTGGCACCAGAGATTTTACAGATTGGCAAACGCTAATCTAGCCTGCATCACGCTTTGAGAGATCTGCTCACATACTCCTCCGCCAGCCGTTATGCAACTCCCCAGGTAACCAATGCTTTCGACTACCCCAGAGTGTAATAACACAACAAAAGTGCAGGAACAGCCAGCGCGGGAGGCTGGTTGAACTGCGATGTGAAGTGCTCTGCCTAGTGTTCCAAGTGTCAGCGAAGATGATATATTGTTGTGCCGTCTAATTCGCAGATTGATTCACTAACGAACTGTCTTTTAGTTAGGACAGCTACTGTGTATTTCTACACTGAGCTGCTAATTTCAACACCTTTCCACGTAGCGCTCACTCGGCTTCTCGGTGGTCTCTCAAGCTCTGTATGAATTCACGCCTCCGGGCCAAGCGCTATTCATTATACTCGCTGTCTGTCCGGATTGCAACGGTTGATTTCAAAGGAGGTACGTCGACTGTACTGCACTATCGAAAAACTATCCTCTGTCGCTAAGCCCTGTTTCTCATCTGATATGTGACCAATGCTGCGGTTACAACTCAGAGATAAATTACCTGGTCTATCTACCTCATTTTTTATGTACTTTTATTCGTCTTCCTGTAGAGCGAAATTCGTAGGGAGCACTACTGTAGACGATTGTCGAATAGGATTCAAGAAAACTAACCAACAAGACTATCAAAAGGGATCAGTAAAAATGCAACTATACAGTGCCATATCAGTTCAAGCTTTCGCTACCGGTCAAGAACTGACACAAAAGGGGGATATTCGAGGTTGTCTATCGGGTAGCCTATGATTGATCAAAGAAGTGAGACAGAATCTTGTCCACAGACAAAGCGATCACGAGCAGCCTTAATCAACTAGTGCAGATCGCAGAAACAGTTCAGCAATACCTTTCTGCTGCCTTGGCCTCAGTGTGACTGTGGCACAGACACACAAGTTTGACTTATCCTTGACAGGTCCATTCGGACATAATTCAAACATCAAACATCACAAAAACAACGGGCACTTACACAGCAGATGCACACGTTATATTGTGTCTACATGTTCAATTTAGTCCTGTATTGGTCTGATGAGAAGTACCGAAAAAACGGAACTGTCGTTGCCACTTTCAGACTTCTCCGACAGAATTATAGGTATATTCTGTAATGTGAGATTTTTAACCAGCCGAGAATGTCAAAATTTCAAGACTTTTTTCTCTTCGCTGAATAAAAGACCACCTTGAACGCTATGTTACAATAGTAGCATCGCTGTTTACAAAATGCTGGTCTCCCGTATGGAGGTTTCGAAGAAAAAGACAAATGACCACATTGGCAGATGGAAAACAAAATGCCTAGCCCCTAGAGGCAACTTACCCAGTATGGGGTGCGAGTCGATAAACAGGGTATACCATTATCAAAATACGCAATACATTTTACTTGATGCGGTGAGTGACTACCGTTGCTAGTTGATCAGTAGGTACCACAGCAAACGGATGATGGCATCGATTACTCCTACAAATGGCTAAACGACTAATATCTGGATTAATTTGGTCTGTGAAACACGGTAGTAGATGAGAGCGTACAAAATTGAAGCCTCTAGTGGAGTATAAAATTTAATAAACTATTTCCTAACACAAACAAAATTCATGTTTAAAAGTGTGGCAAAAGTACCGATATTTTCAGTGGTTTGCCTGAGAGCCTTGTAATTAGCAAGAAGGTCACTCTCGGAAATGTAGCTTACACAGTCGCATGTTGCCTTCTATTCTCAAGGTAATGAGATTCTGTTGTGGCCCGATGCCGGTATTGCGTCACTATATCCACCCGGCTAGTTTAAAAAACGTTCTCGGACTTCGTTCAGTGGCACACATGCGATGGTGACAGCATTTAAGAGGTTCAAACCATAATTACGTCATCTCCGAAGTTCTGCTATCAAACCCCAATACCGCAGCCTAACTTTCCAATTTTCACTGGTTCATTCACAGGCCTCAAAAGATCCTATACGATTTTCTTGTTCTGAGTATTCGTCTTTCATTCACTGAAAAACCATAACTGTGTTCTTTAGACCTAAAAACATTATCGTGCAAGAAGAATAAATCTGCTCCGAATCTATCTTACAGAAAATCAAATATGCTCCGAGATGACGGCTATCCTGACCGGTTAATCAATCAGAATTTCCAGGAAAATGAAGAATCATCCGAAAGATCCCTTTAAATCATATTTCCCATAAAAGATGACAAGCCTTATGCTCTTTTCAGAGCTTTTGCTACGCAACGTATCTTTGCGACTGCTTCAACGGACGACAGAGAACTTCCCACGTAGAACAGCAGAGCAAAAGTAATATCAAGTTCAATATTTGGTCATCCAGCTGACACAGGTTATCGATCGAAAACAAAATCCACCTTTCGGATCATCTGCTGTACAACCCTTTCCCCCCAATGCACTTCAAGGGCACTCGCTATCCACTGCCGAAGGGATAAGCATTCTTGTGTACAAACCGGATCCGGGTTGGCTAAAACAACTGGCTCACTTTCTTGGCCGCGAACCAACCACACGTACACAAACTCGCACTATGATTACAAAGGTGGAGTGACGTAGAGATTCGTGACACAACACGACCTCTTTCCAACCCCATCCATATTCTCGGTGCCAACTCGAGACTAATGATATTTGATCCCATTAAAGACCAACTTGTGTGGGCACCGAATACCCATTTCATTTTGCATGAATCACTAAAATCCCATTCACTGGGACCATGGTTTTTCATGTAGTCACAAGCATATTATCGAATTTTCATTTATCTTTGTAGAACATGACAGTCATGTGATTAGCTGATTTCCCCTATTGGAAACGTACTGTCTATTTGCTGAACGAAAGTAAAAGGATTAAAAATGATTAGTATATGGTGCAAATTACTGGAACTTGTAGTTATGATCTATCCAAACATGGTACACTGAGTATACTATGATACAGGGGGAGAAAAACCGGAGAAAAACTAGAGCAACGGAACAAAATAGAAGAACTATCCGCAACACTGCATTGGATGAACCAGAATGAAACTATGAGTAACGATTCATGAATACGGATCAGGGGTCCGGATGTCTAACCGACTCCCACTTAGTTCGCTTTCATCTGTAAGAGTCATTGATAGTCAAGCGTGATAAAAATACGGTAACGCATTGCCTGAGGTTTAAGAGTCTTCTAACAGGTCAGCGAACAGATGCATCGAACCGGATCACGGGTCGTGTTTTCCTATGACCCGAGAACACCGTTTCTGAGCGATTTCTACCACCAACATCACTCCCAGGTTGGTGCTGCCACTTTGGCCGGCCTGCTTGAAACCTTAACTGACGTGGTCAAGAAAGGCCTAGAATAATACGGCCTTCGTAACATGCCCTACGGGAATGAATCTGTTTTAAACCCAGATGATACTCAATAACGAATCGCTAATCCGGTTGTTCTAACAACATTCTTCAACACTACGAAATGTAGTTATGATCTCGTAGAACATTACACAAGAATCGAATGTTTTTGTTCCTTTGGCTTGTTGTGTTAGGGTCAACCCAATAAAAGTAACAACTTACACGTACCGATTAGCTAAAGGTTTCATTTTGATGCGACAAGGAACCCGAATTAAGTCCAAATTTGCTTTTTCTGCATCTTCCGGCAGGGCCCTAGCCACTGTGGAATCTGTCATGACCATTATGTAGCGCACTAAATAGAGTGAAAATACTCGCAATCAAAGTACTGATCGAATGATTTTATGACTAATAGTACAATTTTCTTGAAAACAAGTGAAAACTACTTTTTTACCGTCGATATCTATCAGTGCTTCATACTACCTTCAGCAGTTCAAGAGTCATTGTTCTATGCGTTTTTCTTGTAATACTCAACTATAAAATCAATTTTCTGGAACTTTCAAAAGTAACTGATTACAGGAACAACTTGCATTATGGTTATAACTTTCGGATTGTGATTGTAAAAGAATTTGGACAACCATATGCAGTAGGTAAACCAAATAATTCTGTCAATTTCGAGAATGAAGAAAAAACTTGTTCATGAATAACATGATATCAGCCAGGTGGTAGAATACATGCGAACGTTAACGTTGAATGTGATAAGTTTTCTTGTACCTGCACACCGTCCAAGCTCTAGACTGACGTTATACTGAATTCCTCAAAGGATATCAACTATTTGACGTTGACAGCATCTATCAAAATGTTTTGATTGAAGATCTCGTGTCCCGAAGGTGCGCTCTCAAACACTTACAGCATGAAATCAAAGATTGACAATCTCAGATGAATCATCTCAGCACTTCAACAACAACAAGTTATTGTTCACAGTTGTCACTAGTTGAAATGCACGACAATGTTCTTCGATCATCTAGACCCCATTGTATTCCCACGTCTGCTGCCAGTGCACCAAACTTGGATGCCATGCACATGCAGCTCGAGTGATGGAACTTCAGAACACGATTCACTACATCATCATCAAGTGATCTCAGTTCGATTATATGCTCTATTGATTGGAAACACTGGGACAATAATCCGGTTTTTACAAGTGAATTAAAAAATTTGACCTTGGAGTTTCCAAAATAAGGGCTTCTCTCATTCTTAGCAGAAAATGCTGGGACTTCCAGGGCGACGAAAACGTGCACCACTCTCAACCTTCCTGTCTTCATTCTGCTCTTCTATGCAAATGAGAAGCCAAAAGACAGCAATCAAAACCACCGCATGAAACTGCATGGTGATGTTTGTAAAAAATGGACCGAACTTAACGAAAGGCGTTTAAAATAAATATGTGCACTATGACTGAGGACATCAAGGTCACCTCCTGTAACACCTCAAATTCAATGTTATGTGTTGCTCATATACTACTTCATTGTGTAGATCATCCCACTGTTCGGATGTTTTCATACTGCTCTAATTAGATTCATGGCTGTTGAGTTATAATTTGTCTGGTTGAACGCCGGGAACTGATGTGATGCCAGAATTTGGGAAGTGAGACCCAGATAAAAACATTTTACAGTAATGTCGATAAACTGTGTTTGCCTATTAGGTTTCGTTGTGACTGAACAATTAATTATTTGCACAAGCATTAAAATGTCTTCAACAGGAGAGTGTGAGCACAGCGGATTTGAAGTAGCGTTCCACGAGTGCACCAATTAGCACAATGCCAGCTTTGAAAAAACTTATTATCACCGTTCTAAGAAAGGATTTCTATATGATGTTTCTTTCCTGGTCTATTAGAAAACAATATTCACAAAGACACTGCGTCCTTTTATGTATGTATTGTTCCCTCTGTTCCAGCCTAAACCAAGTGATTTGCCGCGAACAGATGTGTGTGTGTGTTGATGGACATAGTCACGTCACCGTTCACTACACTGACTTACTCAAACAAATCTGAGTACGTGGAACCACTCAAGTTGTCGGCGATTACACATCGGAGAGCGTGAAGGAACAAACAATACATCTTTCAAGTGAAAGCACAAAAGTGACCTGGAGATAAACATGGGTGCTTTGCTGCAATGATCGGGATCTGTCTCTCACAACCGCAATCAGTTTGTCGTTCATAATCTCACGGGTGGTGATAACCTTAAAGGTTTCTGTCCGACAGCAGTGAATTTGATCACCATTCGATGACACCTGCAAGTCACCATCCTACAAAACATTGTGGTACTATGTGCAATGAATTTGAGTGTATATATGAACAACGAAAAACGAGTCTGGAAGATATCGCAATACGGCTGCTTTAGGCGTTTTTATTTGTAAATTGTGTGTGTATGCCTACTTCTTTTTCGTCCTTGTTGGGTCTCGTAGCGCGTATTGTTTTTATGTTCCGGGCTGGAATAAACCCGCGAAAATTCATATTGAAAACAGAAACCCGTGGTTGACAAATATCTGACTTCAATGGGACTTAGGTTAACTCAGCAAACATCAGAAGTTCCGTTCTCCAATCACCGGGAAAACGAATTATCCATAATAAGTCTGGGATGTACAGTGCTGCAAAAAGAAGTACACGTTTATTTGTGTTGTTTGTTTGCAGACACCGTATGTCCAATAATCTGGAACTAAACCAATATGAACTAAAACAAATTGTTCACACATGAAGATCTGTTCCTGCTATTCATAGACTTTTCCATTATCAAATTATTCAAGACCTTAACTATACAATTGTTTTGATCGTTCGTGTTTATGACCTCAAACGATTGGATCAACCACACACGTGGTTCACTAGTTGGCACTCGTAAATTCATTCCAGATTACAAAGTCCAAGGTACTGTTTAATACGTTTTTTGAAATAGTCCAAGTCAGAAATTCATAACTGACGGTTGTAAATAATAATAATAATAATCACCATCATCTACATCAGTATCACCGTCGTCAGCAACGTTTCGTTTTTCCTATGAACGTTAGGCCGGTACCTGCAGGAATGGATCAGCAAGGGTGGAGAGGAGGCATAAAAAACTACAAATATAATGCACTACAAAAGCGCTCAAGATCGAGATGTCTGTGTGCTTCCCAAAGAAAACACTGAAATCAGTCTCAGCAGAGCCGATTCCGTTGTATTTTGCAAAAACCAACATCATTTGTTCTAGATACTGGACAACGGATTGAAGTGCGCATATACCCCTGATGCATGAAATTACGGTTCAGATACCAACCGTTCTGTATCGATTTCCGTTAATCATTCGTTTGTATGAAAACATGCTAGAGTCGAAAATCACTGAGGGGAACCGATTGTGTCTGTGCGTTTTTGAGTATCTGGCCGTGTGACGCTCAGTTTCTGCCCGGATAGCACCAATTATCGATCGATTCATTGCGCGCTGCATGAAATACATGTACTGGTAAAGAAGTCACGACATTTTAGCGTTCGCATATAAATGCTTTTTCTGACTCTCAGAATGCATACCGCGTCAGAGAAGGATGAAAAGACAGTGAGTGTAATTACCACATTTTGGCCAAGTCTTCAACTGTCATCGTGGTAGTTGTGCTTTCGAAAATTCTCTCACATTTATTGATCATTTCCCATCAATTTCCATTTGAAGGTTTTAACGGTAAATGGATCATGTGAACTTTTCCATGGAAGCTAATCATGTAAGCATTTTGTCTTAGATTAAGAAACCACATAAATCACAGCAGATTGAGGTTATCGTTTTTGATTCGCATATGCCGATCAATCAACCAATACATCGATTATTCGGACAACTTGGGAATTCATATGAGTAATGGAGGATTTGCTTCAATTTTGTAGGTTCGTCGTTTATATAGTAAATGAAGTGTGAACTGAAAAAGCTAGGAAGCACTGGGCAGCTGTTTCGACCTGGTTGGGTCTCATCAACAGTTCGAATCTATCGACCCAACAAGCTAGTTTTGAGTTGAGCGAGGTCTGTGGCCTGCAACAAGCTCGCAAAGACGGGTTGTGCTATATCGTGTAAATGGAAAATGAAAAACGGCCTGATCAGCTGCCTAAAGGCCGAGTGGGTAGCATGCTTTCGTCCTGCCCATGAGGTCCCGGGTTCGATCCCCAGTTGGGTTAATGGATTCGCACTGCTGATGAGGCCCAACCAGGTCAAAACAGCTGTCCAGTGCTTCCTAGCTTTTCAGTTCACAATTGATTTGCTACATACACCACTAATTCTACCTTTGAAATCTGGCAGTTAATGAAATCCAATCAAATGAGTCAAATCTAATCGCGTAAACGAAGATAACATAAACCAGCAAGTCAGTGAATAATTTGTTTTCGTACCACACAATCTACTATCTACAAATTAAAAATCGTTTTCACTCAAAAGGCATTATATCCCAAAAATGGGAGTGGTACAAAGCCCTAACTGTTCGAATTACTGTTCAAAATAAGGCTCTCTTACAGAAGTCCTACAACTATTCCGAAGGCAACGGAATTGACTGGATAGAGATGGGGGCAAACAGCTGAAGGCGTAAAACAAATAAATAAAAAAAATATTGATTCGTTCTTTTTTTATCCAGATTGTTATACTGAGTGATGGTTGTTAGCTGACCTGATTTCCCGACCATGTGGGGAAGACACTAGCAATGAGTTTGTGTTGTTTCCTCATTGTTCTTCATCCGCTATTTTAGCAGTTTCCTCGGAAACAAACAATCAACTATACGTTATAATGTCTTTTGAATCTATTCATTGTAAACAACGACATTGGACGGTCTTTAGTTTGATCCAGTTTCACTAGTGCAATAAAACAGCAATGCTGACCCCTATCAGCAATAAATAAATATTTACACCGGTTCGGGAAATGTTTTTGGCTTATTAAATTTTTATTCACCGTCAAATGTCACCGTGTTATTTGCACTACTCAAAACGTTTGAAGCGCTTATGTTGCTGCCGGAAACCATCAACTGGGCATATTCATCGAATCCATCGCGATTTGAACGCTAGACAGAAAGAACGGCCAGTTCGATGCACCGTTCATTTGAGCTCCCCTAGTTGGCCTTCAGCCGGTTGGCACACTACATCGTCACTCCACATTAGCATTCGACCCACTTCCCCTCAGTGTTTGACTTTCGCTGTAGTTTGCTCCGATGCGAGCAGGATATTTGCACCTCCCGCGCATGAAGTTGTTCAGCCTTATCGTTTTGGGAGATTTATTCGTTCACGAAGGTGCACTGCTCATCACGGAGAGCACTCCCATGTTGGCTTTATCATCACAGAGGCTAATATCTTAGTTTCTCTATGTGGCCAAATACTAGAAAATAATTTCATTCTATTATTCACAAAACCCTTAAATTGATGCTTTTTCCGCTTTATTGGTGCGAGATGTTATTATGCCTAAATGAATTGATCATTCTTGTACTGTATGTGAGAACTGGGGTTCTGTTCTTTGTTGTCTATCTTCATCTTTGTCTTTCGCGCTCCGTTGGTCGTCTTTCTCATCGAGTTGCGATTGTCCTTTTCTCACAGCACAGTGATCTCAAGACAGACTCTCGCGGCAATCAAATGCCACACCCAACTCTCTATAGCATGCTCTGTCACATAGAAGGTGTAGACAGAACGCACCAAAGTGAGTTATCACACTGTGAATTCGTCGTATTCCGCTAACCAAATGAAGCAAGCACTCGTTGGTGAACATCTTCATCCTGCACTATGGAAGCTTTCGAAGGAACCCGGAGGTTGATCAACACACTTGCTATTGACTTGCTTAAGTGCATCACATTTTCGTTGTCCCGTTTGGAAATGGGAATAGAGAGTACCTGTTGCTAGTTACATACCACGAGAAACCTCACACCCGGTTTCATTTCAGTGTGTCGCGGGAAATGTGACGATCACTGAAAAGCACTACCATGTGTGGTCCATTTATGTAGTCGGCTCCGGCATGTTCACTAGCCAGAATCAACTATTGCGCAACCAAAAGAGAAAAAACATCAAACGAGTAGTTAAATTTGAAGCCTAGAACAGCCACTTTGTTTATACCTGTGAGGGGATCAATAAAATACGTGAGCAACGTGTGGATCAAGCGTTAGCTGATTAGGATCAAGAGAATCTAAGGCTAATTGAGGGCAGCAATAAAAATTCTAATCTATTCAGGAAAAATATATACATTATTAAAACTTCACTTGAAGAAGAATGGCTTGGCGTGAAATAGACGAAACAGGATATACGGGCACGTTCACGTTCCAAGTCTGTTAGATAGCTCCTCCGGTTGATCACTTAAAAATGGAATGAACGTTTTCAAATCAATAACAATACACCTAAAACTAACCAACGCGTAGCTCGCTAGTTTTCACTTTCACAAATAAATCCAGTTCGCAAAAATTATCCCGTGAACCCTTTTTTGTCAAGGTCATTGGATATACCGGGAGAAAATTATTTGTCGATCACGCATTCATGAAAATGAAACGAGGGAACCAACATTTCTTTACAACTGACTTGAGAATAAACATACTGAAATATGAAAGCGCTTCATGATCATATATCAGAATGTTGTTTTCATTGTTTGCACGTGATTTCGTTTTGTGTTAGAAACCAATCACTCCAATGGGTGTTGTATTCGTTTTAAATGTTCATCATTACACTGTGGGATGTTTCGGTGAATCGATTGAATACCACATGCAGGCTGTGCTTCCCAAAAGGAGTCTGAAATGAAGTATAATTTTAAGCGAGAGTATCGAAATATTCGTTATCGGTTGAGTGTAACAAGCTTCCAAGCGAGAAATTTGCCAGACTATGGATAGTGACCCTGAATTGCCTTTGGAGTATGCTTCCCATGAACACTTTGTACATCCATTATATTTTCCGTGATTCGCGAACATTTGACAACGATTATACCAGGTAGTTTTACTTGTTCATATTCCCTTACATTTTTGAAACGCTGCTAAAAATAATCAGGGAGGTATCCCAATGAGGACTTGAAAATCTATGCACTGTCGATGAGGCCCAGTCCGATTCAAACAGCTGCCTGATAAACTTTGTTTTTCGTCACGGTACAGAATTTTACATTTTGACTGAAATAGATACAAGCATCGGAACATGTGCGCAGTTTGATATTTGATTTCCACAGAATAGAAGCCGAGATCAATATGAGGGGAATCGTTTTCAAGAAATACAAACATGTGCTGTTTTCCGATATTTTTTTCTACTTTGGTATAAACTGGGTCCCAAAAAAAACACTCGTCTGTGTCTAACGTTAAACTGACGATCAAGAGAATGAAAAGTCCGGAGAACGTCGAACCGGACGAATTCGCTTCTATTAGACTGTTGAACAACATTAAACAATCAGTGCTACGAATCCCGACAGCTCGTTTGCTATCCGATAGCTTAGATGATTCGCAAAAGGGAGATAAGCGCACTGGTAAGCAGAAATCAGCAGAGAATCACAAATTGGATTTGGTAGGAGAGGTGGTTCACTGACGGTGAAGGTTCATGAAGTTCCAAGTAGAGAAAAAACAACAATACGTCAATAGTGCGCATGTACGAATGGCAAACGCCTCAGTAAAAAGGTCAGTTGAAGCGTACTATAGAACAAATCGCCTGAGAGATGCTCTGGTGAACTGGAATCGGGAGCGAAATCAACCATGCGAACAAAAAGCAATAGGCGATTTGGGAATCAAACTCAGACAGAAGAAGCATCGGCGGCACGACAGCTTGAGGTTGCATCAATGTGAACTGCGGGTTACATAGAACTGAGTTAGACCAACCTAAACAAATTTTCATAGACGCCTTAAACAAAGAGAAGTTGTTTTCAGAGCTTGATTCACCAACCACCATAGATCATTGAGGGAGTGGGTGTGTTAAAGGTTTGGTTTTTCATTCAGTTTAACTTACGATGAGAATCACGACGGGGATGGACTGGATAGTGAAACAAAGGGCCGTGTTCGTTTAGTTGGTTTACTGAGAAAGCATCGACAACGGATCAACCGGTCCGTTCTGCACACAGATTATATAGGTATAGGCTGATGCATGCAGCTAGTGTGTGAAGCTGCAACACTATGGAACAATGAAGAATGACTCGGCGGATAATTATGAAGGTAAATTCTGTTTTAACTTGACGATCATCGAGCGTCACATTCTTCACTGAATCCAGTGTGTTATATTCTAACCCATTTGGTCAATGCCCGTTATTCCTTCGAAAGAGTTATGTCACTAATATTGATTGCGTTCCAAACGAAATGAAAAAAAAACACTACACACCGAAAGACGTGACCAGCAGAGGCCACTTGTCTTTTGTGGATACACGTATCGTTAGCGAACCTGCTAAATGACATGTCAGTTGTTCCGATTCCTGAATATTTGTTCGTGAGAGTTGAGTAACTCTAATCCTTGAATATGAAGAACTTCTGCAGAGCCTCTTGATAAAGACTTAGTGAGCCCGGTGTGGATTTCTATCTCTAGAAATCTCCTGTGACAGAATCATTCAAAGTACTGGTTTACTTTGGGATATTTTCATAGTGGTCATTTACTCTACTAAGGTTAACATAGGACAGATTCTTCTTGCATATTAGGATAAGAAAATTATATTTTGTTTTGGACTCAGAGGTATAGTCCTGTGAAAATGACCCAAGTGACCGGTCTGCCTTTCGGTGCTCCCTTTTGTTGATTCGTACGCTGTCCAGGTATGGAATCCATGGCTACAACGTGATTGAAAAATGCTGGAGCGTCCATACAGGATGGCCACCAAAATGGTAAAGGGATTGGATCTTTATTCATGCGCAGAGAGATTGAAGTCACTGGGGTCATATTCCAATCACTACCGGCGCGTCAGAGGAGATATGATTATGGTATACCAAAAATCGCAAGCCATCCGTGTCTCCCACTGCTAAATTATCACCCAACGTCCATCTCAGAAGACATCCAATCAAACTGGTAGTCTCAAAATGCCGATTGGAATACCGGCGCCAGTCATTCGCAGTCAGAGTGTGTTCGACCTGGAACTCTCTCCCACCCCACATTGTCTGTGCACCAAGCATTGAATCTTTCAAACTGAGATTCCTTGAAACATTAGCATACCTTATACTCCAACATAAATGAAGCTGCGTGCAGCAGGGGAACATTCCCGTATCATGTGACATTTTGCTCAAGGAATTGTATGTATTACTGTCTTATAACCAAAGACGAACCTATGGGACGAGAAAAGCATGAGCTTGTAAATTATTCTCATAATAAATCCTAGATCTTTGTCTATCAATTTGAAAAATTAGTACAAGGTCACACTACACCCGCATTTAACTCTCACCTTTTAGGGTAAATCGGGTGTCAATACTTGCTCTGGTAAAGATGCACAGTCTGTTCATGGTGGTGTGACCAAAATACAACAAAAGCAGTACACTTAAACACAACTGTTTCATTTATTTTCCTAAAACTAAGCTCTCCTGTTTGGTCATTATTATATACTCGTTGAGTGAGTCCCATGGTCTTTGCTAGAATTGAGGGATTGGTACAGATCGTAGGAAGAAGTATACATGAAACGTAGGAAATTGAATAGACGTTCACGATCAAGATGTATACGGTTTCGAAACTGTAACCTCGAATTTGTGTTCGAGGGAGAACTGATCAATAAACTACAAGTTGGTTCGGAATTGAATATGGTCGTTCATTTTATTGTTTGAAATTCATCCAGCGAGTGGTATCGATCAATAAAAATCACTTGTTCACAAATCCCTCTATTCATGCACCGTTAAAACGAATTTTCCACGTCATCTGAATATTTTGGACATCTTCTCGTCAAGAATGGATTTACGAACACAAGCAACAAACTTGTTTTTTCACTTCAAGTCATGCATTTGCTAAGGCACATTGTGTATGTAAAAATGATTTGTTCGCCAGCAAGTTGTACGACGGTGCGTCAAAATCGACGCACTATAATTCTTCACTTCGATAAAACCATACAGACTGCCGAGTGACGATTTACTGACAAACAATAATATGAAAATTTTCATTTTTTATTGGCTGAAAATCAATACACAAGTCCGACTAGCTAACAGCACATTATGATATGCCCGTTCAATACCAGATTTGCGATAGTCCACTATGTATCACAATGGTTCTCTGTCAGTTTTATCAGGGTATGTGTGTGTCTGTGGATTTGAACGGGCAATAAAGATGCATTATCTCCTGAACATAAGGTAATATAAGATTCATCTGGAACATGCTTTAGGATTTACGGTCAGTGAACAGTTTGATTATTTTAGCTAAATTTCCTCATTTGCAGCTCAGAGTATTCTTTTCTCAGGCGATAATGAGAGATATGAGCTAAGAAAGACGTTGAGCTCCCATTAACTTTTGTCTGGTGATTCGCATACTACTTATCATGAAAACTTCTTCTAATTCACCTATCTCATTTCTTTTCTATTACCAACTTTTATTCAGTACAGAACAGTATAGTTGGTGAAGCCTTGATAGAATTTTTTATTACCCCACCGATTCCATCTATATCCGAACCCGTATACCCATAGTGCCTGTTCTAAAACGGATTCGTCATGGAAAAGAAAAGGTTTCTGCGACCGGATGGTGCATGGTTTCGACAATATCCATCAGTCATTATCAGAACGAAGATATGATGTCTGAATCGAATTCACACGTTGTACATCCTGAACTGTCGTGAGATGTGTTCGATATTAAACCCGGTTTGCGGAGCTCGTGAGAACTCGTACCCTGATGCAGAAGTACCCGACCGGCAATTCGCTTCACCGGCCGTGGACGAGTTCTGTCCCCTATAGTTTGCATTTCCAAAGATAATTAACCCAGTCTCCTCTTTAACTGTTCTCGAAGATTTGAGGTCAAGCCATAGATCCATAGTTGCATACGGTGCCGAAAACGTATACTGAAAAGCATGCATCTACCATTGCTGAATTGCTTAACTTGTGCGTAGCTTTTGAAGTGAGTCATGATTGTCGGAGATCTGCTCGAATAAGACCCATCGGTGAAGAAGAATTTCCAGACTGGGTTACTGCACTTCCATGCTGCTAGATTCTTACAGAACGATATTTTGACCCGTATGACTCCGCTACGGGAGTTCATCAATCATTACCAGTTTGCTCACAATTCATCAATATCTAACATGCAATGAATTTCGCACACTGTGGCATTCGCTCCACATAAAATTGTTGTGTTTGTTTGGTAACCCTGGATTACGCCAAGTCTTCTGGAACCCTTTGTTGTGGGCTACTCAACAGGCACCTTTGTAATCAAGGCCCGAAGGTTGATAAATTGTCATTATATACCATTTTTTAGATGGGTCTTCCAGTACCTCTTGCGATGACAACAATCATTCTGTACCTGTCAGCTTTAGTAAAGTTTGCCTCCACTGTTCCCTTTCCTCTTCATGCACCACTCATTTTCCGGTACCGATTAGCTTCATTACCTTAAAGCATCCCAATACCTTAGCATTTAAATGATTTTCCAACCAATAACTGAAAGAGAGCTTGAATGAAAGTTTTAATTCAGAATTGTAGGTAGTTGTCTGAATTTAGCTCCAGGCAGATCACTATAATGAGACTGTTTTACCAGTGTATACGTTTATAAGTACTTGTACGCCTGCGCATTCGTATAATCGAGCACCATTAAACTTGTGGACGGATTCCAGGGGTTTCCATGAACCGCATGTGGTCAACTGATTGGTTGCTTCAATAACCTAATTGTCCAAAGCATCCGAAAATTCGATCATCACGGAATGCACTACAACACGAGCATTGTATATATGCTTTTGAATGAATCAGCATGAGAATTGTACATGAACGGTTGACGATAAACTTGATAACAACTTAATAACTATTTTTAAAAAAATGTATACTCAATATGTAATTACTCACTGAGCTTTCAGATATAAGGACTCTACTTCCTCAAGTCTATCGTTAAGCACTCAAACTGCTATTGCAGGGGTTTTCGATAGGCCGGTGACTCACGAGAAAACAGCTTTTCCGTTGAATAGACGGTAAAACAATATCATTACGGTAAATCAATTAGACTGAATATGAAATGCCTTTGAGAGTGCAGAACGACATTTTCCAGAATCCCGGGGCAATCATCGTCTAACTGGTAGAAAATTACTAATATGGAGAACAAAAGCCTGATTCACGGATGAAACAGAAAGGAAATAGAATCACTTGATGACGACTAGTGCAGCAAGCGATAGCCATAAGCACGTTTTCATTTAACATGCATTGAGACAAATCACGGGGAGTTAGAACGCTCGGGAAAAAATGTCTTCTGTACAATCGGGTGGAAAGGACCACGTAAACAAAGCGAGTTTCCAAAACTACGGAACGCGAGAGTACACAAGGTAGTGTGTGACTCCCACGCAATCGTTCCTTAAGGAGGAAATATAAAGTCCGGATCAGTCGGTAATGCCTGTCTTGCTCATTAATTTTTTTTTACTTTTTCGTTTTACTTCCTTTTATTGAATATATAAAGATACAATTTTCAGGAAGGGGGAAGCGGCCAATCAAAGAGCTGTCATTCAACACACAATGGTTAAGAGAATTCGTGAGTTCTATGAACCGAATACTGTCGTTCACGATGTGATATATGTACGATTTAGAACCGATTGGAAATATGCGTAAAATTATATGTATCGTTTGCGTTGCCACCCCATAACTGTTTAATGGGTTGCGCACAAATTATCGAGTTTTTAGATTAAATCAGTCCGACTGAGTGAGGGAATTCATCATGACATTCAGCTGGCTGAGAATAGTCGAGTATAAGCTACAGAAGTCCGGCCAGTGCTGCTTTACGATGCAGAAACTTGGCCATTCCGAGAACAAGGAAAAAGATAAATTGTCGGTGTTTGAACATCACTTTCTACACCGCTTTGAACAGGTCTCGTGGGGCAACCGAACAAGCAATGCTAAGGTTGCGTAAAGATTTTTAACTAATCACAGTTGCCCATTGGAACAAATGGTAGATCTCCATAGATTGCGTTGGTTGGGTTATTTGTTATGCATGTCACATAATAGATGGTCTCGACATGGTATGTTTCCCGAGTCAAGCAATAAGTGGAAAATAGCCAGACTAGGTCCTGATCAGGAGACTCGGTCATTTAGGTCGATTTAGGTTTCCTGGATGAGGACTTCGCGTTCAGCGTAAGCGAGGGTAGAGACAATGATATGGTTTATTGGTGGCAACTCTTGAGCTCAATATGGGAAAGGAAACAGGTTCCAACCGAATGGTATGAATCGGTCATCTTACCGATTTACAAGAAAGATGACAGATCCTCTTGGGAAAACCATAAAGGAATTAATTTGATCAATATTGCCTCCAAACTTCTCTCCGGCATCATACTCCGTCAATTGTCTGAAGCACGTAAACGGTGCACGTGTGAGAACCAGGTTTCAGATCTGGTCGAGATTGTATCGACTATGTCTTCACTCTTCGACAAATTCTGGAGCAACGACATTCTATTCGTAGACCAACAATCTCTGTCTTCCTCGACTTGAGAGCGGTTTCGATTCAGTCGACCGCTCTAAACTCTGGTACTGCCTTTGCCCTGAAGGGTGTGCCTGAAAAGTTTATTTCAATATTACGATCCTTTTATACTAATAGCCAAAGCTGAGTTCGAGCTTAAGGCACGTTTTCACCCGAGTTCATCACGGAAAGTGGTGTTCATTAGGGTTGCCTTCTTTCTTCTCTTTTTTCTTATTTAACAATGTTATAGAGTTGATTATGGAAACAGCCCTATCCTCGTGCGAGAACAGTGGCATCGATTTACTCCCAGGTGGCAGATTGTCTAATCTAGAGTATGCAGACGAAATTGTGCTACTAAGTGAAGATCCCGGTATGTGGCAAGCTTTTCTGGATAGTTTCAGTGCTAGCGTAGCGATGCTCGGTATGCGTTTTGCACCTTCAAAGTGTAAAAAGCTACTACAAGACTGGGTTGGTCCAGCACCCAGTCTCACTCTAACTGGGGAAGTAATAGAGCGAATGGATAAGTTTTATTATTCGGGCAGCTACATCTCACCCGGTGGACGCATCACGGATGAAGTGTCAGCTCGCATGCAGAACGCTCGGTTGGTATTTACCAACTTGAGATATCTGTGGCGCCATCGCAATATCCGGCTGTCTGTGAAGGGTCGAATGTACGCCGCGGCAGTTCGGTCAGTTCTGTTATTTGGAGCAGAAAATTGGCCATTAAGAAAACAGGATAAAGATAGTGGCAGTGTTTGAACACCGCTGTCTACGCAGCATTGCACGAATATGGTGGGGCAACCGGAAGAGTAATGTTGAGGTTAGGCGTAGAGTTTTAGGCAGTCTCGGTCGTCCACTGGAGCAAATGGTTAATCTCCATAGGTTACGCTGGTTTGGGCATGTGGTAAGCCTGTCACCAGATAGGTTGCCACGGCGATCGATGTTCGCCGAAACGGGTAGTAGGTGGAAGAAAGTCAAGGGTAGTCAAGCTAAGACCTGGCTCGAGAGTATGAAAACCCTAACCAGGAGACCAGGTCACATAGATCCTGTTAGGCTCCCTGGATGGGGACCGGGAGACGATTGTAACCGACGGTTAGACATCCCTGAGGGTTGTAAACAGTAGCGTTCGTGCATATTCTCAATTTCGTTGCAGCCATAATGTACTGGAGTTGTCAATTTTCCTTTCGACTCCACCTTCAACCCCCCTGTCTTTCCACTATTGTTCGTTCAAATGGGCAACCAAAGGACAGCAAGGAAAACCGGTGCACGAAAGTACATGGTTATTAGTTTTACAAACGGAAAAAGAACTTGAACTGGCTTATTGGTGCATATTCCCAATTTCTTTGCAACCTCAACTGAGCACAAATTTCTATTTTTTCTTTGTCACTGTTCTCAAAATTATAATCCTCTCTATACTCCTTTTAATCCAAATGGGTAGCCGAAAGACATCAACCAAAACAACCGCACAAAGATGCATGGTTAATGGTCGTAAAAACCAAAATCGTACAGAATGGAAAAGCGCTGACGACTCATCATCTGGCCGTAGTTAGGACGAACGGTGAACATTCCAAATCGTGCATTACGAATTTTACTCCAGCTGATACGAACTGAAGAAAAAGTGAGCGTGACAAATATCAAGCTCTGGATGTTATAATTACAAACGCGGAGTAAAAAAGGAAGTTTGTAAAAGAGTTTTTCTACTCCCAGACAATGTGGGTAACTCCCTAAGTCGTGAATCAACAGAAACGAATCTGTTGAAATTAGCATCACGTCGTGCTACAGGCTTTATCCGAACTCCGATACTATTCTCAGAAAGCCGAATCCCTCCTTTGGAGAAAGAAGTGGAACAGGCATTTGGAACTCCAAAACCGAATGAGATAAAAACGCACTTATTTCTAATAAAGAAAGAGATAAAATTGCAGAGACCATTTCATCATCAAAGTTGATCAATAGGGATAGTGATAAAAAGACGAATCATCCGCAGATAAAAATGTGCTCGCGGAGAAACTTCAAAGTAATAGAGCCCGATTGAAAACAAGCGAATGACTGTCTAAAAATAGTTTCATATAAAGCGATGATGGCGGTAGGCAGCAACGTGGGCAAGTGTGAGAAAAATAGACTGAAGGATATGTGAAGTTGGTGGAACAGGTAATTTGCGCAGCAACAGTAGAAAACTAGGTATGCTGGCGTACGTTGGAGTAAAACTCTGGTGCATTTCACCACCATCCGCATCACTTAATTAAATTATTATGAGTAACAAGAATTAAAACAAAAATATAAATTTCCAAGTTGATCACGAAAAGGACGATATCATTTTAAACACCAGCAACCCTACACTGTTACTTTACTTTACATCCACTTGCTTTCATTATTCCAGAAAACTTCACGGGTAAATACTGACTTCCCAATACTTTAAAACACTTATCTTCGGATACACAGAGGCAGAAAAGTTAAGCCACGGTGGTAACGTGGTTTAATGTGAAGGTAACCAACACCGCTTGAAAGCCGGCGGTTAGTATGTATTCTGACCCTCTATTGGTATTCTTATTTGAGGATCCCGCTGTTGACATGCGGTTGCATGTATCAAGCAAAATGAAAAAGCTTGATGGCGTCTTGGAAATAAAATTAGTCAACAGTAGTCAGAACGCGTGGACATGCAGACTGACATTATTAGAAGATTCGTTTCTTCCAGAATCGTGCAGATTTCACACGGTTAGTCAGAAACAATGTGGCTTGAGTAATTGAGATACACTGTGGTTACTGGGTAAATCAGAGCAAGACCATGATCTTTAAATGATTCAGCGTATTCCTGATAGGTATCGGGCCAGAATACGGGTCACTTCATGACTGTAACAGCACAGTATCAAACGAACTGAAACCTTCTACCGGACTCATTGGTATCCAGTTAACCAGACTAGTGCAGACATTTTGTCATGCGCCTTTTAGGCATTAATGGATGTGACCATTGTCAACAGTTATTTGACCTCTACAACCGTCGAACCGAGTGCAGCCCACAGAATCATTATTTTGTCAACCTTGCACGTGCATTCATTACATGTACACCGATGAAAAGGCGCAAGCGTGCACAGAATCCGACTGTATTCACTCTTGACCGCCGCAGTCACCGCAGTCAGGGTAACAACAGCATCACGGTCGCAATGAAGAAATTGTATCGATTCTTGATTGCAGTCGCATTGGTAGTTAGAGATCTCTAGCCTAATTCGACTTCGATACAACCGGATCATAGCTATGATAATCACGATTTTCTCGAAAAAATGCTCACCATTTGCCGAAACAGCAGTGGCAGTCTTGAATCGATCCCCTCCAGCGGTAACTGATGGTGATATGGTCGATTTGGGTCCAGCGCCGTGAAGCGGTTGGCGGTTTCCATGTAAGGTGGTGTCGTTTCTTGTGCGAGAAGTTTGTGTTTGACAGGAAGAACCCGTGGTCCGCACAGAGTTGAAGTAGGCGATCGCCGTTGTCCGTCCGGTTGGCTGGGATTGTATGTGGTCCACCAAGAAACCTTTCTGATTTGTCCAGGGATCCCACTTGAGCATTGAAGTCTCCGGCGATTACCATGATGTCCGTTGATCGAACACTTTGGAGTATTCGAGAAAGGTCCTTGTGGGGTTCATCCTTGATTTCA
>UZAN01039885.1:92302-105494 GCA_900618425.1 Echinostoma caproni
GCTGCCCAGGTTGGGCGGGCGGTAGCTGTCCAATGAAGTGCGAAGACCTCTCCCACCGTCGAGAGGATGCCCCAAGTACTTCGATTCTACTTCCATCTAGTGGGTGGTTTTGAACCGGTAAACTGCCCCTCACCGTATTTGTTTGCTGCAGTGACCTCTTCAGGGGTCGGTGTGGATAGAAGGAAGCCAGGAGGTGCCCAAGCAGCTGGTCTTGTGAAACTGATCTTCGTCTGGCCTCTATCCATTGAACGTTCAAACATGATTGGATCTGCGGCTGTGAGGAGCCATCCTGTACAGCTCGCAGAGTCATGGAGGCACGCAAGCCACCACACCACGTCAAGGTGCAGTCTCGTCGTGATAGGGAGTTCAGAGGACTGGTCACCTAGGAGCCCGAGACAACCACGCCCGAACACACGGAGGCATTTGAAAGCTACACCGCTCCAGGCGCTTCTTTCAACCCATCCACGTTCTCCTTTCATGCAAAGCTCAAATCCACCCAATGCTCGAAAACTGCAGTCAAGCATGGAGTACAGCTTTGTTTCCTGATTTTTATCCTCTTGTTCGAGTTTAACATACGGTCATCAGGCCGGTCAATTAACCTTCTTTTACTTCCGATTTGCAGCCACTTTCCCATCGACCAGCAGCTGCTTTATGATTTCGTTCCAACCGTTACTAATATCGTTTCTTTTCTTCGTATATCGTCCCAAAGGATCCACTTCCCATGTACTTTTCTCGTCTATCACGATCTCAGGCGATCAGCCAACCGTATCAGGTTTTCGATTCTAGCTAGTTGATCTATATCTTTCAGTTTTCCTTTTGTCTCAGGAATTCGAAATTGTGAAACACTTCCCTTTTCCGCATTGCTAACAAATATAACCTGGGTATTTCCAGCATATGAGGCCTATTAAAAAAAGTGCGAGAATTGGGGAAACAAACGATGTGCACAACATGGTTTTGGTGTATTGCGTAATCAATCTCAGAAAATGGTAGCACGTGCGGTTGGTCACCATCTTGTCTCCCCGAAGGTCGTTTGTTCGAGCCCACCACCGTCACCTAGATTTCACCGTTTCACACAGCAGGATTTTTCTTGACCGTTTTCCGCTTCACGAAAATTGAAACTACTCAAACTATTCCCGCTTTGCGGTTTGGATTCCTGATGAACACAGCTTAACTTCATCAACTAAGTGCGTTCAAACTTAGCACAAGAATTTTGGATAATGTGTCTGCAAGTGCAATAGATTAAATGAGGAGATAATAACTTCAGAAGACATCAACGTCGTCCGAAAATATGAAATCTCGAGTCATTTCCGAGTAAAAGGCACAATGAAAAGATCGGTTTGAATCGATTACTGCGCTAAATTCAATGGGCTATCGTATTGGAGGAATTAAGTTTCCTGTCTCATTTGCAGAGGCTATGAATTTTTTGGTACCAGAGCTTTGTAGATCCTTTCTAGCCCTGTGAGTAGAATACTATTGAGGTAACTGGAGCCTGGTGTAGATGTTAAACAAAGTGCCGTGACTTGTTTAACCTAGAGGGGGCAACGCGTGAAAATGAGTTACGGTAGTCAGCCACAATAAATCCAGTGTCTCAAACCATTTGACCGAGATGACCTCATAATATTAGCCATAAAATGGAACACGACCCGTATTTGGTCGCATTTACTGGTGACGGACATCATATCATTAAGCCAGGTCACAGTCTGACTACCTTTGACCTTCTACAAACCGCAGTCTTTATTTGCAAAGGTCGCACCGATGGATCCGATATGTGGTGAAAATCAGGCATTCGTTGGATTGAACTGCTTCACTACACTACCACGTTTTTGTCTACACACATCAAAATCCAAATGATCATGTGATCATTAGAGGAGAGAATGGGTGTTTGAATGAGATTTCTGAGGGACGATGAACAAGAGCTGCAGAGAGGGTCATTGCTACCGGAACACGAATGAAAAAGAACCGAAGCTTCCAAACGAATGTAATTGGAAAATACACCAAATCTGAAGAGGTAAAACATGCATAAAGGTATGGTAGGATCATGCATCCGCAGTTATGCACGAAAGATCACACACCGGAATTTCCCGGGGATCAGTAGGGTTGAAAGAGGTAAACGCAGCTGGGGCGGAAAAGGAGTTATCGAACTCGAGACAGACTGCGATAGGCTTTCGGATGAACATGGTCAGGAATTGAAGCGACAAAATAGTCCAAATAATATTCACCTAAATGATGATTATTGGAAAATCAATCCAGTTTGTTGTCTGCTCAACGTGAAAAAGGTGTGCGATTTGCAATGGTCAAACAAGTGTACAAAGTTAAACAACGAGTGAACGCTTAGGAAAACGGTCTCAAAGTAGAAGTGTATTGTCCATATCCGGAATACCTTGACGCCAAATTTCGACCCAAGTTTGTTTCCGTAATTTCTGAAGCAAGGATTCGAGAGAGGCACGGCTGTTTGCATCCGCGGCGTTGATGCAACACTGGAAAATCAGACCGCAGAGAGAGATGGATGGTCAATATGAGAGTTTAACTAAGTAGAACAAAATTTAGCGCTGAGGAAAGCACATGTCAGCTTAGTTTATCACTCATCGTAACTTGAACGAGCAAATAGCTTGCGTGCTTCTAATAAAAAGGTTTCATGCTCGATGTGCAAGGAGCCAAAGATGTGTTAGGTGGCCAGACGGTAAACGTCACCAACTTATCGCCTTCAAGGACATGTGTTCGAACCCTACCGCCACCACCGCCTGACTGACTGACCATTCTCCGTGTATTGTTTAACAACCCTGTGATTCGCCCCTTCCGACTTCCTGAAAATTGTATAATTATATATTCAATAAAAGGAATTAAAATAAACAGATTAATGCGGTTGCATTCATCCAATCAGTTTATATAGCTGCCGTTGGAGTAGGCCTGGTCCATAGCCCTGAAGTTCTAACCCTGAAATCACCTAACTTTAGAGGTAAATAGATTCGTTACTATCCGGCTTGCTATCATGCACATCTTATAAGTGAGGTCCCATCTAGTCCCAGGTGTAATGGACGTGATAAAAAAAGAACAAGGATTAGTGATTAGCAAAGTCTAACTAGGCTAGGTTGGTGATAATAAACGGTTGATGTCAGCAACACTATAATGCAGCAAACAAGCCTCTAGTGGTTGTACTTCAAACTTTCTCTATCCCATTGCACACTGCGAAACAGGAACCTTAATTGTTATCTGGCACGAAGAAAGACGTCTGCTATTTGATAAAGATGTCTTCAAAACAAAATCTCACCCTACAGGGCGTGGGGCACGTTTGGCGGAGCAAAAGCTGTACACATTTACTGAAATATAATCGAGGAAGCATTAGCCTGTAGAGTAAAAACGCGTGCATATAGAAAACCATGCACTCATCGACTCCGTCAATATCACAGGTGACATTGAGGTAAATAAATACTGACAAGACAGTAGGCGATCTTAAGCTTAATGACAAATTTCATCCCAGGCAGTTGTGGATACAGCTCAATAATGTCAGATTGCAGCAATCGGAACAGTGGCACGAAAGTGCAATATTAACAAGGTTGCCGAAATTGAACTGAGTGATCAAAACGGATAAATTCCGCGATATCACAAACCAGTTTTCCCTGAAAGTAGTCGTCCAGTTGAGTGGCGTGAAATACATGCGAGATTCAATCACTATTATAATTTATATCATGGAAAAAATCTGGTTGTCACGCTGAATATTGTTTCGGTGCTTACAATACTGAAAATTAAAAATCGTGAAAAGTAGCGAAAATTATTTAGGAATCGGAACAATTAGGCAGACACTTGTAAAATTAATGATAAAAAATAGCTTAAGCTTTCACCAAGACGAGGATAAACAGATGGGGGATGTAACAACCGATCAATAAACGTGACACAGGAATCTGTTGCAGAAGTGCTTAGGAGATTTCACGAACGATAGAATAAATGTGCGGATCATATGTGCAACCTTTGGTGAGTGATGGCATCAATGTAATTGGTTGATTCTTTGGTTTCAGTATTCTGGTTTGAGATGAAAAAACAGGATTATTGATTGGACTCGGTGAACTCACCTGTGACAAAACAGCACTGGACTGCCCATCTGTCTGAGCTGGGGCCCCAAATCGGCAAAGGATGGCCAGAGCTGTTTCACTACCCTGACGAACACTACCTGTTTTGTCCCGTGTACCCATCAGAGCGAGAGCGATGAAACTAGATAACCATTCGGGAGCGGAGTGAATTCCGTTGGATAGGTTAGCACGCCAGGCGATGTGATTCGCGATAACGGTGATCAACAGACGTATATCGACAACATCGTTCCGCATGCCCTGAGAAAAGGAAACAAACGAAACTAACGAGATCAGCGAACGTCAGACTTGGCGAGGATTTACAATAAGAAAAGTAGGTTTGTTTGTGATGATAAATGAGAGAGATCCGTTGAGATCGCATTGTTTATGCACCAGGATCAAATACTTCATGTTGAAATCAGAAACGAATAGTTGATAGGATAACTCTTTCCCGATTCCCGATCCGAGAAATCAACTTATTCATTACATAAATTACCTAGTGAAAGAATCGGAAACAGTTAACCGAAAAAGACAGAAAGTCACAGAGTTTTCAGACACTGAAAAAAATTTCACACTACTTTCTATCTATTCTGGGTAAGTTGAAGTTCACCTGATCAAGAGACTTGTTCGTGCTTCAATACCCAGGCACCTAGAACCAGTTTGAGAGGAGATAAGTTGTAATAGGGCTCTGCGAAAAGCAAAACACACGGAGGACATCCTCCCGACAGAAGTGTTTCTCCGGGGTTTCCCAGGTTCACATAGTGGTAGAAGATTATTGCATCACATCATAATGTCAAGTGCGACAAAAAACGGAACGTTCCGATAGATTGCATGCCACCGTCACATCGGCCGATTGCATCACACATAATGATGAACTAACCTTGAACAACTGTTGCATTAGGCCGGATAAATTGTATTGCACTGTCGGGGTCTCGACAACGTGGCCAATGAAGCTGCCAATGCACCGGTATCCCAGCTGGCATACAACGGGCTGTTTGTGTGTATAGAGTATTAGAGGAGAGGGCATTCAGATACAATGGATGGTGCAGTGTGTTTCTTGATTTATGGAGTTCAATGAAATCTATTTCTAACATGGCACACACCAAATGCGAAATAAGCCACAAGGGAACAGAAAGGAATACATCAAAGTGGACTGAACAGGAAGGGGACTGAGACCCATAACCGAGCCTGTCAAGCGAAAGTAGCTGATAATCTGATCCGAAGACATGAAAGGGCGAATCCGGTTGGGTGCAAAAGGAAAGGAAACAACATCGAAACAAACAGTGGCAGCAACTTCGAACTAAATACAAGCCAGTGAAAGCGACTTAAACTACCTGATCGACTTTGATATTCGAAAGCAAGTTCACTGGCGTTTCACACGCGGGTATCAGAACGAAAAAATTATGCATCACGGTGTTTCCGGGAGCATATGTGACACAAACACCTGTTTACTTTACTCCAACTCGCTGCTTGACGAGTGCAGATCGGCTTTATGACGACCATGAATTTTTACGAGGAATGAAGTGTGACTAAACACCAATGTTAAACCCAAGAGGAAATGTTATATTTCACTTTCAGCACCTACTTGATCCTGAGACGACAGTTGTGTGGTGAGATTCTCCAGTCGGGCGGTGATCCCAGCAGATATAGCCTGAGTGTTGATAAGAGCTTCAGGAGCGTGCTTCAGAGCGACAAGGAGTGCAATTGCACGACTTTGTTCAAAAGTCCACCGTTCGTCTGCCAATATAAATGAGAGAAAAAAGTAAGCTGATAGATTTCTCGAAATTCACGTGCAGTTGTTAGTGATGTGGATAACAGAGAACGCGTGGGAATCATACTGACTTGATTCGGACATTTCCAAAGAGATATATCAGCATGAATAAGTGGGGTCACAAAATATTTAGTTGGGCAGCCTTTATTGTAGCTCATCAGGGAACAACACAATGTGTGATATCATGAACTGAACTCTTCCGACGATTTCCAACTTGAGGAGTTTTTTCGCGCCGATAGTAGCGGCAGTTCAGGTACTAAGTCACACCCCGTGAACTTAGGCTGGGGTATTATGATTGTAGCTGTCATACAAAGATGATTTCATAAAACGATGAGATTGATTTTCAACTCCTGGCGACCTAGAAACTCCCGCTTTGCTGCAGCGCTTGAAAATAAACAGATCACCATGTTTGGCTAGCTTTCATGCCAAGCCTTCGTCGTCTATCACAAACTTTTGGAGAATGACCCATAGTGTGCAGCCCAAAGTACTTAGAACCAAACCGTATCCTCTGTCCCCAAGATTCCACTCAGGTAAGGGACGAAATAGATCACAACAGTGTGACGAAGAGTGCGAAAACGACACCCACGGCATTCACGTTGTGCTTTAAACAACTGCACAATACACCGACTAGTGAACTTACGTGCTTTTTCTGGAGTAGTGGGGAACAACAAGCGTTCCATCATTCGACCGGGATGAAGCAAAGCACTGTCCTCTGGCCCTGGTTTCGGCTGTTTGTTCATTAACGAGGATTGTGCTGCGAAAATGGCACATCCGATGCACGTGGATGCTACAATTCGAATTGAATCAGGATTTATTCGGACCGGGGACGAGAGCGGCTTGTCTCCCAGGCCCAAGCCGGAACCTGAAAGATCCTCATCTCCATAATCTACATCTTCCTCGTCGGCAGGATAAGCCGAATTGGTGGAACTACCCGGTGCATTGCCCATCAGACACGTAATCGGGGTTAGTGCGGTAAGAACGGAATCCAATGCTTGAAGACTAGCTCGACCAACGGAGCCAAGTAAGCACAATCTGAGAGCTTGGAGACTGGTATCTCTATAGTGGCAGTTAGAGAAATGAATGAACGGATAACAATGCAGTGCTAATTGTGTACGGATCGAAAACACAAGGAAAAGGGCAATACAATTTGTCAGCTAGAATATAATTAACAGACTTGGAGCGATTGTATACACTAGGACCCAATGATTTTACTGCTAACCGAGTCCGGAAACCGCAAATGGAACTAGAACAAACAAACGCCAGCAGTTAATTCTTTGAGCATGGACAAAAATCAGCAAATAAAATTACTCTATACGAATCATAAACCTTAATCCGTTATTTGAAAAGAGCCAATCAAATGCACTTACACCGCTGCATTTTCATGTGGGAACAGAATGGGAAACTTACGGGTAGGTGGCCACACCGGCTAGCGTGAGTGCCGTTGCTGCAGCCCCAACAGTGGGTCCGAGACTATCGGGTTTGAAGCCACTAGGAAGCTCTCCGTCAGGCCAATTGGAAAGCACCGTGTTCACCGGAACGCGTGCCAGGTCGATCAGTAGTGGATCCAATTTTGGTGTGATACTAACTATTGAAGCCAAACCTTGTCCTCCCAGAATTCGCATAGGGCGGTGTGAATCGCCCAAACATTTTAGGAATGTGGCTTGTAATTGGGTGACGAAAGGACGAGCAGATTGGGGACACTGTCGTGGAAACAATATTTGTACACAAAAAATTAGCTTTCTAACCAGTAATAAGTAGCAGATATAGAACACCTCGAACGAAAAATTGAACCAGCAAGGCAGAGTTTACTATTAACCGATGAAGTAAAAATGGAAACTATTATCGTGACACTGTTGTATTTACTCTTGTCATACGATTCCGAGACAGCCCGAAACAATAAAACCGACCAGCCTAAAGTATTTACACCCAAATCTATGTTGTACTACACCAACAACCAAAATACCCCAAGCGAGTGGGACAAATGGGAAATGCGGAAGGAGCATGTCCAAACCGAGCGATACCGAGTGGTACGGACATCAATATCGGGCAATCCCAAGACAGGAGATTGAAAAAGCCAGAGTCAATGTGTGAAAACAAATGACTCTGGCAGCAGCTGATTTGTGCTGGAAAACAATCTCCATCACTAGCAGCATAATCATCAACAAGCAGTAACCCGAATTCATGTTTGCATAAGGCGACCTGCAACACACGTACATGCATTGGTGCGTGTTTACATGTACTTACTATCGCTCAGTTTAGCGGTCGATATGTTCCAAGGTCATGCGTAAACGAAAGTACATGGAAAATGTGTGTTAAGCTAATCAACACCCGCAACCATCAGTTCCCACCACGGAAACATCAGAGATGATCCAGGGGTGTTGCTGTGCTAACTGTGCCTCCTTCGAAAACACTGAACTGTCAATTGATTGCACCAGCCTTTTCGGACTACGGATACACAACTCAAGGTGAGTGAATGATCAAGGGCAGCGGAAGTCGAAAAATAAGACTGGTGTGATCGTTCTCAATAACAAAGAAAGAAATTATCTTCACAATTGAGAGTGGAGGATAGCCTTAAAAGACGCACAAACAACGATGTGAAGAAATAACAGTAATTCTTAATTAATCACAACAAATGTCACATCATTAGGTGCCAGGACGGTAAGGTTCAGGGTTTAAACAGAAACGAGAAAAGATATTGAGTTAAGAGATATGTGACGAAAATCAACCGTAACAATGAGGACACGAAATGGCGCAACTAACCACCCTCTTGATGATTCAACTGATTGTGAATCATGGAAATCCAAAAGCGGATACTGCAACGGACTAAACTCGTAGCGAAAAGAGCATTTGGGTGGAACACACGAAACCATAAATGGATTATTAGAAATACAATACTTGAACAAAAGACTAAGTTTAGAATGACGAAAATTTATTCACAGACCTTAAGTGTAAAGAGCCTGGATACAATACCAATAGGACGCAAAAATCGACGATGGAAGAACATTCAACCCCGGAGTCTCGTAGTGGAAATGTAATGTGGAACCTCAGAAAATGACGAGGATTGTGCTGCAAATCAGTAGGATACAGCAATTGCTTAGACGGCAGTTCGTAATGTGACGAATTTGCTAATGATGAAGCGGATTTTCCTGGGTCAAACTATGAACACTGCTGGTCCGAAAATCATGCACAGCATTAACCATTATTATTCGCTCACCCAGTACATTATAACTTAGTACTTAGATTATTGAAACGCCGGTAAAAAATGGAAAGTATACACAAAATGGCGCCGTACACGTTCAGCTTCGGCGATAAGCCAGGAAACACTATTATTATTATTATTATTATTATTATTATTATTATTATTATTGGTAGTAGTACTAGTTGTTGTTGTAGAAGTGGTAAATAAGCAAAGTTCGTTAACTGTCAGTTCCTCAGTTGAATGAGGATGGGAACGAACACCTAGCCAAGTAAAACTCTGCATAGAAGATCTACTATCAACAGATATCCAATATCAGAGGGGAAAAACCTTGTGATCCAAGCATCAGAACACATGCATTTGTCCAAGAGAACAGCACATTGCTCTTGATCACCAAACGTATGTCACTGCCGGTTGCGTTCTCGCTGGAGTAAACAAGCAGAGCTGAGTTTGCATCATTGAAGTAACCCGATGGTTGAAAAATTTTCGGCGACTGGGGTTCTAGGAGAAAACGCATGAATCAGTTGTAAAACGTAGTGCGCGGTTACAGCATCAAGCTCAAAAAAGCTCGAGGAAAATCAGGGTAGTAAACTGAATAAAGGTGCATAAACCCAGAATTTTTCTAGGGTTTATCAATGAGTATAAGCCCTACGGATGTAACACAAACAGGGAGGCGAAAAACCAAAGACCAATCGGCATTCTCGTTTTCACTGACACAAAAACCCGATAGGTGAGGTAATGTTCAAACAAAACGGGTGAAAAAGAACCAGATACAACATACCTTTTTCACAAGGGCCGTGAGTGCTTCAACAACAGCCATTCGAACCACATTGGTCTGACGTTCTCCAAGAAGACGGATAAGAGGACCAATCACTTTAACTACACAACGTTGCAGTGCAGCTCCATTAGCATGAGCGATGCACTCGGATAAGCCTTGGGCTGCCGGTTCCTTAATATCAGCACGACCACGAAGAGTGCAATCAGCATACAACTTGATCAAACTAGCCAAAGGAAGATTAGGATCTGAAAAACCTGGTAGAAATNCATCCTGAGACTTGTTTCGCGTTGTGGGTACGGCCTTGTGTAGCTCAGAAACTGCCCCGCGAACACCCTGGCGTAAATCGTGCACTTGGGTCGTAACTGATTCGGGCGACCAGCGCTTGAAGGAAACAAGTAGAGCAAGGTAAGGTTCACAGGGAAACGGTGGGTTGTGATGAACAAATTGCATTGATGGTGGTGGTCAAGCGACTCAATTTGCTGTTAGTACAGTATTCAAGACCTTATGGAGTAGTGTTAGAAACCTTCTACTACTATCCAACTCTGATAATAAACAGGTTCACTGTTATCTAGCTAAATACTTTACCTATCTACGTGGAACCTCTTCCCGGTAGCCATTTTGAGTCCCTCAAGATAGCTTACTTGTAAGCAATTATTAAAGACCTTGGGATACGAATCTCATATATTCTACTGTTTACCTAAGCTAAGGTAGGTAGTAAAAAATTGGAATCATTGGGGCCGATGAACCGGCATAGGCGGTTCACCGTGCCAAAACTGCACTGAGGTGATGTCTAACAACTGAGAAGGAAGAAACGCCCGATTGAGTGACTAATGGTAAGGTACTGTTCCAGCAATAGCTGAACAAACACACAATTAGATACCTGGTATCGTTCTAATTGTATTATACTCAAGGAAGATGAAGTAATTTGCGAATCAAGACCTGAGGAACGCAGACATACCCAAACAAAATCACATCAACTCAACATTTTTATGACAATCATTGTGAGGTACGGGTAGCCACAAAAAGAGATGAAAAGATGAAACCATTGCATATGGCAAACCAGGGGGGATAATTGACATTTGATAGATTGAGCGCTCACTTTGAAGAGTGATTCCAGACAATTCCACGTGCAACTCAGGGTTTGCGAATCACGCATTGCCAACAGACGACATACATTGCGTAAAGCCAGAGGATAGAACTCTCTCAATACCCGAGCAATCGTCTCCTTGGGGTCTGGAGATTCATCTTCGTCGTACATATTTTCATCGGAATCGCTGGCGTAACTATCATCATCCTCATCCTCATCTTCGTCTTCGTCCTCATCATCATCTGTTTCATCGCTGCCTACCTCATCCGAACTATAGTCATCATCTTCATCGCTCTCCCCTTCCTCATCGTCGTCACTGTCGGATCCGTGATCCGCACGCTTTTTCGGTTTCTTACTCTCTTCTTTCGGGGTGGGCGCTGTTTGTGCTTGTGTAGTTAATTCCGTTTCGTCGCCAGTGGGGTCGTAGCTGGCTTCCAGATACGCATGTAGCAAGCGTAAGCAGGCAACACGATATGCCGCAGTACCCGGTGTCATAGGCTGACCAACAGAGGTCGGTCCCGTGGTACTTGACGGTGCCCCAGCAAGGCCATTCAAGAGGGTGTTAAATATAGATCGCACTCCGCTTGCGTCGTAAATACAGATAAGCACAGCCGCGCAGTGGGCCAAATCCTGAGGGACAAGAGAACAAATGAATAAGACAACGAACTAGTAAGACAACGCACGAGAGCATCAATATTCGGGGTGATATGTATAAAAAGAAAACCTATATGTGCATAAATTGTGTAAGCTTATAGGCTAGATTTTCAGTTCGATTAACATACAAATTGATAAAAATTGATGAAACCTGAAGAATACCACTATAGTTTGGTTTATGCACAAAAATTCCGACACAATTCAATAGCGACCTGTACCTCATTGGTTATGATTCTGGTTGGTGGAGTACAGGGAAAATGCTTTTGGATGTTTTATGTTGATAATGCGGAAAGGAAGAGCGTGTGAATGGATGGGAACGACAAGAGGATAATTTAATGTTATGATCCGACGATATGAAAAACATCATGACTGATGAATTAAGAAACTTTACTGCTTAAATTATAATGTCCATTTTATTAGCTTGTATAAAGAGGAAACAGCGAATTAAAAAGGCGCCTCAAACTGTATATGTGGATTGCTATCATACCTTACAGCATGCATGCAGACGTTCGCTTAGAATAAACTTAATTGGGAAACAAGTCGATGAGCGAGAATGCGATCCCGAAAGTTTTGTTATCAATCTATACCCCTCTTCGACTTATCACGTCGCGATATTAATTTAAGGGTTCATGTAGGATAAGAATATTTCTGATTGAAAAACGTATCGATCAAAAATGGATTCAAAATAAGTTTGGCAAACAACCACCACTACAAGTTACTGAGTGCCTCACAAATACAACAGAAGCAAACGAGATATTAGACTCACCTCATCTGATTCGGACTTCTCCGGAAGTTGTGATACCGTATAAAGCAACGCGGGTAGAATTCGGCTTAGTTGGCGAGTTAACGCGTCCCCGGCAACCGAAGCCAAGTAGGCGAACGCTTTCACATTGACAGTGGGATGTGTTAGCTGAGAACAATGGAGAGGAGTGACAAAATGCAAACAGTGTTGTTACGAGACTAATGCTCAAGTATTCCGTGTACAGAATAAAGAATTTTGGTCATGTAAACCAGTGTGAGAACGAAACGTTACCTTACGATTAAGTATTTTGATGACGGAGTAAAATGTCAATTACTGTTTGCCTGGGGATCGATCGCAAACTTCTGATTCTCGGTGTCCATTAAATGATAGTGCTCTTACTCACATAACCGCGAGTTCTATGGTTCGCTCGCATATTAGGACAGTTTCAACTGTTCACAGCGCGGTACTAATTAATCTGAACTGCATTTGGTACCACGAAGAGCATGAACAAATCATTGAACCGCAAGTTCAGATTTGTTCATGAGAAACGCCTAGTCCGGTTTTCCACTACATGCCCTATTTTTGGTTGTCGCACAATTTCTGTGGAAACAATTTATCGGGCTAACACATGATTTATGGATACATACCAACCGGTGATCACTGAAGAGGGGACAGAAATTTCGCACAACGATAATGACAATATCTCGGATAAAAACTGCTACAGGGGTGATCTTGAAGAAATTTGAAGTAGCTGAAATGAAGATAGACAGCTCTGTATATAATAATAAGATGATAAGATACGAAACATATTTTTCCTTAATGAGAAATAGTTTGTGTGATCTCAAATCAGCGCGCGCCCTTCGATTGGCTGCGCTACACTTGCACGCTCTCCGTCACATTGTG
>UZAN01039886.1:17202-37065 GCA_900618425.1 Echinostoma caproni
AAAGTATTAACTTAGCAAAATTTTCAGTCGGATTTGGGCAACCATGCTCACCGATTTACTGGAATGGCGGTGGTGGTGGTGCGATAAACCAACGTTGACTCGAATGATGGCACTTTTCTACAGTATCAGGAGGCAATACCATGCCCGATGGAACTTTGCACAACCCCCCCCCCCCCCCCCNTAAGGCGTATACATACACGTGTTTGTGCGTATTTGGATGTAACCTATATATACTCCGTGGCTTTTTTGAAAACCCTTGGAGGTTGGTGTGAAGATAACTGAATCAAAGTGACCACGAACATTACCAAGCATATATGTATTATATCCCATATCCCACATCTCGAAATTCACTGTTAAAATTGGGCTTATCAGTCGTGTATCGTAAGGAGCACATCCCGATGGATGACACTTTTAAACAGGAATGGATAGGTGCATAATGACGGCCGTACCGCACATGCCCAATTAGCGATGATGATTAACACACTTACCCTACCTAGGCTTTTGATGGAGTAGGTTAGACTGGAGATTGAGTCCACTGCGTTGAGTTGAACCTTTTATCCATTTTGAGGACCGAAAACGGTGAGACGAGCCTCTTCAAGAACGGTCTGCGTAGTTGATCAACATCTCAAGCAATTCATTTCGAAGGTTCGTCACGGAACAAGATAGCGTGCAAGTAGTTCAATGCTTTTATCTCTAACATACACATACACACATCAATCCGAAAGGTAGTAATGTCAATTCCAATATTGATATCAGATAGCCTCATAGTCATTCAACCGGAAAACAGCCATTCTGTTGGGGTCCGACGTAAATATTCACTTCGAGCCTCAAATCCAAGTTAATGCTGTCCACTACACGATTGGAATTTTTCCCTTCGATCTCGCAAACCGAAATAAGAAATCTAATAAACTAATATTATTGATTGATTTAACTGACTATCCCTCGGACTTTACCTTCACGCACAATCTCTAGCTCATCGATTCAGCCATACTCTCGGGCCAAATGAACTGACTGACTATCATTGAAGACGACACCTAAACAAACATGAATTGGCAATTTCGTTCAGTCATGGCAGGAGCTGGTTGGTGCAGTGGTAACGCACACGTCTTCCAAGCGATGGGCCCGGAGTTCAAGTCCCGAACGGAGTGCATATGCACTACTGATGAGACCTAATAAGAACGAAACTCAAATCTAGTACCTCCGAGACTATGGTTGAATCGATGAGCTGAGGTGCATGAAGGGGAATTCTGAAGGATAGATAGTCACTCAAATCAATCAACATCAATTATCCCACACCACTACTCACAAGTAATTGTGGGGCAACTGCAAATTAATATTATTATTATTATGATTATTATTAGTATTATTATTTAGCACAATTACTGGGGAGTAGCAAGGTGAATCAGATTTTTCCGCTTTAAAGTGCTTTGCCACACTATCGGAACTGTATTTACGGGAGTGGTATATCAGACCTCAAAAATAGGTGTATTCTGCAGGGGATAAGCTTAAATGAATCGGATTAAATTTAAAGACAATTTATTTCAGCAATATAGAAATATAGAAGATAAACAAAAAGCGCTTCGATAAAGCGAATAATCACGATGTCAATCTTCAATTCCGTCCAGGACGAGCCCGACGACTGGCTGCGCTACAATCCCCATCTCGCCGTTACTTTGGGATTATTTTATCAATCGATATCCCCCACGAGAATTTGCTAGTCGAGGAATATATTGTGACAGCTCAGGCCTCCACCGTCTTGTCAGCGGAATAGAAGAAAAGGCACAGGATGACCGAGTACTCAAAATGGCACAACTGCAAAAATGACGGTTCCTCATGTGATCAGCACGAATGTCCAGTTCCCATTTGAAATATGACAGACTTATGCCGTTTGTTAAGCCAACGAATCCGTTTCAATAACTGTTTTGTGAGCGAGAATCTTGTTTGAACACAGATATTATAGGGTTATATTTGTTTCCGTCAAGATAGAGGAAGAGAAGACCGGAGACAGTATAGTAACATTCTTGAACGCATAATGCTGTGGAAAATCCTCAGTGTTTTTTACGTATTCTTATAAAGGTGCTAACTGCGCGTTTCATCAGTGTTTCAAATTTGCGAATTACTCCCTTACGTTGCTGGCCTAAAATCAACCGATTTATGAACTCTTTCATGGTCCTTTTGTTGACAGTGTTTATTTATTTTTGTTGGCGATTTTGATCATACTTCTACATTCCCATTAACGGCTTTGGTTTGGGTACTTTTAAGTTTATCCCCAGAATACAAGACACTGTTATCATCAGCCATTCTGCTTTATTGACTCTTAGTTTGAAGTTTCCTGTTGCTACGGGTGATCATCGTTTTCTTATACACACACCTCAAAAATCTGATCAACTCCGGTGTTTTACCCATTTACTCAGTAGAATGGATCAACCCACTGGAATCTTTCATTCAGTAATATGGAGTCTCTCAAACTAGCTTTAAATAAAGTCGTCCCAGTTTTTTATTTGTGTCCTCCCTATTAGGCATGGATATTTTCACTCACCCGGTATAGGCCATTTCGAATTCCATACCACCCAGTGAAACTATTTCTCCACAAAGGCGGGATGTCCCCCCCTCATCTATTGAAGTCATTGAGGAAACAGAAGAAAGTCGTTTAAAAGTCACAGGTATTTTGCAAGACATCAACTATCCCACAGAATCAAGTACGACATAAAACGTCTCAATGAATAGTTTGCTGGAAAAGTTAGTTTCGTAAGATATTCGCCTCATCCGTGGATAACGAAGTGTTGATTTCAATGAGTTGAACTCAGCGTTCATCCGGGTGGATCTTCGGNTCATCTCATCAGACCACTCCAGGGTCGATCCTCTTTCTACAAAGAGTAGTTTTTAGATCACCCGAAGCTCGAAACCACGATCTACACTTGATACTTATAATTTGCTCCCTCAATCCTATAGTATACTACTGGTTCAGTAACCGAGGCGATTATAGCTCTCATCAATAACTTTGTTCCATTCCGTTCGATCCCCAATCCTTGGAGATCTGCCATTGTTGTGTCCATCCCTAAAAATTTTACCTCGCATACTTCACCTATAGACGTCTTCGCTTGATTACTGTCACTCTGTCTTGGCTAAACTTTGGAGAATGGGCTATTCTTAGCCGCTTTCCTTCTCATTTGATCAGCCCCATGATCTTTTCCAGCTGTCAAACAAAATAAACAGATAAATATTAGATGCGGTGTCTTCTGCCGTCTCCTTCATCATCAGTTCTGTGGATAACTCCGTGAGATCCTTTCTTTCTATATTTCTGAATTATTCTTCTGCATTGGATTCAGTTCCTCGATCATTTGTTCTCCAAAAAATATCCATTTGGTTGCCCTGGAATCCATCTGATTATGAACGGCTGAATTCGAACTGTTTTATTGAAAAGTCCCTAGTTCATTCAAATAGATCAATTCACCATATTTATCCGAGAGATAGAATATAAATGGGAAATTCCTTATTCGTTCAAGCCAATTGATTTTTATACAGCGTGATGTTGCCGGATTATGATCTTGGAAAGAAGCCGAAAAGACCAAAACAACGGCTAGTGCCGTGAACAATTTTCGGTCGACAGGTGAATCCGATTAATCTTATCGAAAAATAAAAGATTGGACAAAGGTGACCAGATGCATACACAATTCTTAACCCGGTATTTGTCGACGGCCAGGTTAATCTATAGCGATCGCACATAAACTATATTCCAAACGGGCTACTTATAAAATGAGTAGTAGATGAAACACAAATATGATTAAAGTGAGGTGATACACGCAATGCGTGTCCCTAATAGGACAGCTGCTTCATCCGCGGTGGCAGAAACCATGACCTGCGAGTACCATGTCGAAAAGCACAAGGAAGAGTGGATATACCGATGCCATTACAGGATTTGTGATCCACAGCCTGAAATTATGTTCGCACTTTTCGGTGGTTAGTATTTCTGAAGCAGTTCGCGATCCACTCCACTAGTGCATGCTACGGTCATGACCGCGCAAACAGATCTCATAGAACCTATTAGGGGCCCATGCGTGGCAAGGGTATTTTCACCAAAGTCAAGGGAGTAAAGTTCAATGTCTGAAAGTACGACAAAAATGGCCACCCGCATAAAGATGCGCGAACCAGGACATCCTCAGTGTCGTTTTTAGCCCACAAAAGTTTGTAACAGTTCCCACTTTTACTTAAGAGATACAATTTTATAAATAGATACCATGCACTCCTTCGAACTGAAACTTCATGCACATGGCTCAGTTTCGATCTTTACAAATGATTATAAAAGCGTGAATTCCATCAATGAAAATAATCAAAAAGAGATAAAATAACAGATTTGGAACAAAGAAAATCACGACTGAGATCGGAAGAAGGTTACGAAGACGATTTACGAGCATGGGTGCTTACAGTTGCAGAAAACCTCGCAAACCCAACTCCTTTGTCAAGACGAATGAACGGAGGGTATCGATCAAAGCAAACGGGAGCACACATCGTGTGCATACACGAGCATAGAACCTTAATCTTATTGTGCTATTGTGTTCAATTAGTATAGCGAGGAGCTTCAAGTGAAAGCACAGTATGCTGCTAAATGGTCCATCTACAGGTGTTGATCGAACTCGTGCAACATCACTCGCATTTTGGAAATACATTTCAGTCTCCAACATCATATTTATTTATTGATGGCTATGGGTAAAGTGTATATACTCCTGATTTTATCTCCCACATCTATGTTCTTAGTTCTCTCCTACCACCGTTTGCAGTTGTATGACTTTGAGCGTTGCAATAAAATTTGTAGTAGTTCGAAACTTACAGCTAAGATTTATAAAACATTTTACGCAAAGCAGCATGGGAATTCATTCTTTATAATAAATAATTCCTACTCCATGAGAGTGTGTATTAAGTTGAGCAAATGTAGTTTAAATTGCCCATCTCGTTCCATTCAGTGAACAGTAAATAAGCAGCAGCTGGAGTTTTAATTTAATCGAAAAATTTTCCCTGTCGCAGAAACAGCGCATAGTAAATGGACGAGATGAAAGTACAATACCTGTATGAAATCTGAGTCATTTTAATAAATAAATTTTAGTTACGTTTTCTACTGTGAATTTGTAATTTTACAACTGATGCACAAGCAACTATTGTCAAAATCGCGAAATCGTTATGGCATGTGACTAATAGAAGCAAAGACATAAGTGGGTATTACATCAGATATGTTGCATCTGATGTGGGGAAATATCATATTCGATCACGTGAATGAGGCTGGAAAAACGAAGCATTGAGAGGAACAAATGTGATGAAAAACAGGATGTAGTAGCACGTGGATGACCAGACACGATTTCCCTGGAAGCACACAACCGCTTTCGCAGTTCTTGCTGCACATTAGAAATGCGGATATATATATATATGTATATATATATATATAAAGGTGCATAACTGCGCTGTACTACTTCTCCGCACTTAGATTACATTTTTCACAACGAGATGTCCTAAAAACAGCACCGAAATTGGAAGTTTTTAAAAATACAAACAAAAGATTACAAAAATCGAAACGCATTTTATCTAACCGTGGTCAATGGCAAGTATCGCGAAATGTTAATTGACGCCGATAGTTAGAGATTAGCGGAAAACATTACGTGGTTCATTCATTGTCCCTCATCATAATGAAATAACCTCGGTTTACGAAAATCAAGCATATATTATACACATTTTACATCAATCTTGACAGATATGGCACCTAAATAACCATGAAATGAAAGAACATTATAAAAGCCGAACAAAAAAGACAATAATATTAAGAACAAAAAAACAGTCTGTGGGAGATAAAAAACAGTTTTGTTTGCCTGTTGCAAGCAATTTTCATATTAGGAACCGCAGAAAAGATGCACTGACACCGCTGACTTCGAAAAGTAAGTCAAATTTCGTTATTTAACGCTATTAATCGATAAGTTTAATAAATGTTTCCCTCTTAGTGAATTTACTAGTATTTTGTGAAAACTGGGAATTCTCAGGCACTAATATTTTTATCACTACTAACAATATCATACCCCAACTTCGCAGCAGCACTTTATTATATAGTCCTAGGTGTACCATTACTCTCCACCTAATCCTAAAACGAACCATAATTTAACTCAGTGGTTCACTGGACCTGTTATAGTCAACAGTTAACTGAAGCATTTACCGTATATGCCTGCAGCATTATCGATTGATTGCCTGGTGATGTCTGATCCCACACACACGCACACACACACACAAGTCAAACGAGCTTACTCTATTCTAAGATCAATTGGGCGGTGGTCAAGTGTTAAAAGTCCTCCCCGTATAGCTCAGGCGGACGCCTGCTCGAATCCCATCATCACCACCCTCTGTATTGTATGGCAGCCCTTTGATTGGTTGCTTTCCTTTTCCTCAAAATGGTATCAGTATTGATTCAAAAAAAGAAAGTAAAAGAAAAGAAGAGCTGGGCGGTGGTGGCCAAGTGGTTATGTCACCAACTTGTGACCTGTGAATCCTAGGTTCGGACCGCTTCACTGCCGCCCGCATTCCCAGGTAGCCTTTGAATGGCCGCGGCCTCCCTTCCTGAATGTTGACTGTACATGTGTATATTCAATAAATAAAAGAGGAAGTAAGAAAATTCACTTTATCCAATCAAATATAGGTACTGAATTCTCTGCACTGATTGACACCCGGGACGGTGTGACTGCCCCGCTTGACCGCACTCTGGTTTCATGTAACACTTGCGCTTACTACTGCATTCGGATTTGCGAAAGACTCGTGTCTTGGTAGCCTGGCGTACCTGGACAACAGTTACCCCCTGTTGAAAAATTACTATTAGATGCAGGCTACTCGTAAGTAACATGTATCAACCGATATATAAACGGCAGAGAATTTAGTTAAAATGCGTACTGCAAGTATGAAAATCACTAGATCGTTTATTAATGCTTAGTGAAACATTATAAAAGCGTTCAGGCATCTATTTAAGCATAAGAGGGCGATGAATAGAACCAATGTCAGCACCGAAGCCTAACTTAATGTTTTCACATGGCTCCTATCAAGATGGCAAGGAACTGCAGAAGGTTAAAGGTTATTAACTACACCAGAAGAGACAAATAGATTTTGATTATTCATAAAAGGTCCGTAATCGAATTGGTGTNATTTTACTGCACCAGCAACATCGGGACACATCCGTCCAGTGTCCAGTGTATGTTCGCCGAATGTCCATATACACAATAGAGGCTTTTAGGAAGTCTCCCTGGCCTAAAAGCTTTCCACACATGTACTTTCTCCATTTTCGGATACAAACAACCCTGTTCACATTGGCTAACCAACGTAAAACTTACAAAACACTCAACATCTGAATGGATTCATTGCAACTTTTAAACCATGTATGCATTGCAATTATTCCAATATTTACAGTATTTTTCATGGTGACAACTTTTATGAGCGAAGTATCATAATCTAACTTAAAATCCAAAGAGTTGGAAGGAGGTGACTGTCTTCCAGGTACTCCGGTAACTATACTTGTTCACGGGCCTACAGAATGGCACGCATTTGAAATAAACGAATTATTTTGTTCATTGCGTGATTATCGCGACTCGAGTGTGCCTCTTTCCACCAAAGGATGTATTATTTAGAATGAGTCTACTCATAAGTAGTTAAACGACAGCAACCAAAAACTCTAACTTAGGAGCAGTTTTGCGTACCAGCCCGACAGAAGTAAATGGTACAATGATCTGCAGATTTTCTGGCACATACAATGAATTTTCCTCAATAAAGCCATCGCAATTTACACCTATACAAATTCTGAAGAAATCTGTAAGACAAGTGGCAGGAATTCCTTGGTCGAAGGTCACTTTCAATGAGAGTAGAGAGATAAATCATTTTGATGGTAGAAAATTACCCCTCTTTCTACTATCTTTTAGAATTCCATAATGGGGTGTTTGATCCTACCCGAATATGGTATCAGAAAGTGAAAAAAATGTGGAGATGTGAGTTACGATGATAATTCAAATAATAAACGATGGATGAACCGAAAATATTTTTATCCCTCCAACTTTAAGATATTTCACTGGGTTTCTCAGATAACATCTGTTCAATCCTGGTGAACTTTCTTGAACGACCAGGTCATCTCGTGGGTAGGACATTACCGGTTCTCAATAGTCTTCGTATAACGCTTTTGCACAAGTTCTGGGATAACTGAGGTCGAGCATCGCAGTACACGTGCTCTTCATCAACCGAGACCTACACTCTTCAATATCACCAGCTTCTATGGCTCCGCCACAGACCAAGCCAATGAAATAATAAAATGGGAGCGTGGGACAATGGCTTTTCTTTTACAAAAGATCACTCCAGTCTTGGTAAACACACACATGCAAACAAGCACATTGGCCATATCTACCTCTGTTTAGAGGTTTCCTCCAGGAACTTTTCCTGTCATTTTCACTGTTGAGAAATTTGTCCTAATGGAACTGATCTCAGGGGCTTCTCCACTGTACTTGGAGCGGGCTAAAGACAATGCTGCAGGTTAACCAACCCAGCCTAATGGCTTTGCTTCCATTGACCAGTCTGTGCGTGTTCATGCACGTATGCTTATGTGTAATAATCGCAACCCTCAACCACAAAGTAAACTGTTGTGAATTTAGTCCTCGACCCTAAAGGGACCAATGTTATTCTGCAACCATCACCCCTGGTTATTGTATTGGTTAGCTGTTTTAACTGGGTTCACTCAGTTGCAGTCCGAAAATCTGACCACTATCTGTGTTGCAGTCAGCGTATAGATGGGCCACAAGTGCACGGATCAGAGAGGATTGTTTGTTTGTGTGTGCACCAAAGCTGGATTAAGGCGATGCAGAAATCTACACGAATGATCCGTAATTCTTAACTACGGATTGTACCTACACTGGTGGACCTGACTAGGGCCTTTTGAGAATATGACTATTTGGGGGTCTAAATGGTACTCAAGCATCATTATTTTGTTTAGTTAAATGTAGTTGTTCTTCAAAAAGTAATATTTTTTTGTTTTTTTCAAAGTTATTTGCGATTATTAAGGTGGGATTTTTCATCTACGATTAATCAATCGCCACACTTGGTTTCCGCCCACAATTACCAATACATCAAGTCACTCATATACCCGCAAAGTAACAGGCTCCAATTACAACATGATGGAATAAACCCATGAGTTGCGCATATCGATTAGCTGACCTGGGCCGTAAACTAAGGCTCACCGACACTCCCCGGGGGTAACTAAAATCACGATTGAACCTGTTTTCCAAAGTTAACCGTGCTGATTAGCCAAGTGTACACATTACATGTGGTAACAATAAACGATTTCAGTACTGACGATGATAAGCGCACAAAATGTGATTTAGATTATGAATAATGTGTACGCACAACCAAAAGCTGGTGAAAACCGTGAACGAAATACTTTAAGCCTCGAGGTAGCAGCTCTTCGAAAAACAATGTATTACGGCTATGGTTTACTGAGTTCCAAAATTTCAATATCTGTCATCTTCACTTCCGGCTTTGTTCGTTTCTCTTGCTCACACACAGAGAGAATACAAATAAAATTGTTATTTCGATTGAAAGACAAAGACAACTGTGAAGGAAGTAGGATGGCGTCAAGGTCTGCACACGGTAACTTTATTCTCTGTATTTTCAATGNTTTCAATGATACTACTCATGAGTGGCTAAAATTACCACAGAAAATAAAGCTTGTATGGGACTACGCATTCACACAGGAGCACCTGTTATCCAGTCGAGACGTTAGTCGGCTCGACTGGGCTAGCACCTCATTCAGAAAATCCTGTGGCCTATGAAACCGGAATTAATAGTAATTAAGGTTTGAAATACAGTGCTATAGATAATAAAGATGAATCTTACCTTGAGACTAAAGTGGAATTTTTCCCTATGCTCGGAAAAATATCTCACTTTAGCGCCGGGCCGGTGAGAAAAGATACACGGGCCGAACGACTAGTAGTCCGTATGGACGCCCTCATGCATAACTGCAAAAAGAAACCAATCTGGTAGCATTCAAATGGAGGATAATCATGAAATGCCACGTTGGATCCATCTTTCTACTAGTAACAAGTTAATTAGCAGGTTTCTGTGAATATTTGTTGTTCAGCGATGAAATTAGAGTGTACGTTTTCTTCTCCTCCCTCATGTTCAATACAAGCATACGAACCGAGGGGGGGGGGGGNATTATGTCTGCACCTCGCCTTCGGATATGCAAAAAGGAATTTCTAATAGTGATCATCACAAAAATAAGGAATAACTCAAAAACAACATTTTACACAACTTATTGTATTGAATTAAGTCTGAAAAATATCAAAGCAAACTTCACAGAAGAATATCGACATGACTGGATGATTCCCATAAGGAAGTAGCACGTAGTAAGTACTCTGTCATTTCCTTCCTACAGTACACGTTCCAGTGTGAATTCGGTCGAAAATAACTCTCCCTCATTGTTAGGGTAGTTGTAACATTTGATACCAAAATTGTTTGGTTTTTTTCGGCGTGTATGTCATCAACTTGCTCCTGATTTCAACCACATAGACCGTTCGCCAACTGTGTGCGAATTGTTAAATCTGAATACTTGTACTTGCAGTTGTCAGTTAAAAACCCGAAACGTCCTTCTGATTGGTGAGAAAGGATCAGCATTTCATCTAAACGGTCGGGTCGGGTCGAGTCGACGACCATCGGGGCGAATATGATGCTTGATATCACGGGTTATTACTCTCAAACACAGCGCAAGTCCGGAGTTTGCACTCTGCGCATTTTGTGAACGGGGCATCAAATCTCATGAGTTGGATTTTTTACTATTCCCATCATCTTGTTCACAGTGTGTTTGCGTTTTATTTATCCCTTTTAAACTCCTTTGCGTCACCCCTGTATTCTCATGAAACTCGCTGAAAATTCACCCCTCGATGTATAAAGCTTATTTTGACCTGACTTAGCTGCACTCCATCAGGATGAAACTCAACGCCTTGAACTATATGATCCACCTTAAGTCTTTTCATTCTACAAAGCCACATAGATTCTTGTCGACTCATACTGATGAGGATGTCGTGAGCGAACCGAACTTCGAATTAGACATTGGACGAATTGGCATTCTCTTTTTCCGGTTGCACTCGCATGCATGAATTCACGCGGTGCTGAGTATTTTCTTATATCGCCAACATATCTAACACCCAACGGTAGCCTGGAAACTTCCACATCTACCTTTGCCTTTCTGATTCAAAATGACAGTTTATCCGTTCTTTGCTATGATGAACAAAAGCTGGCAAGACTGTTCCGGTGTCAAGGTTAGTTGTCATTCAAAAATTTGAATTCATCCAATCGGGTGACTAGAAAATCTGTGAGATTTAGGTTGGTTGCTTGTGGTGTGTGTGTGTGTGTGTGTGTGTGTGTGTGCGTTTCTGCACCAGATAATACAAACGGCCATGGATGGTCAGGTGAACGCATCATTTTTCTACCTTAGAACAAAAACGATCTGTGTTCCAGATGAACCACTTGATGAAGTTCAGCGAAAGTTGGAGGAAACCTGCAAAACATGTCACTCGGAAAAGTCACGAAATTTGAACGAACTGTTCTGAAAAAAGTTGGTCAGTTTTTGATGAAACCTGGTATCCCTACGAACAACTTCGTTTCTTTGGTGATAATTAGGAGTGTGAATGTATGAGCCACGCATTCCAATGTACCTCAGCGAGCGATTTAGTATTTTCACTTTAAGGATACAGTCGAAAGGAATTCAAATGAAAGAGTAATTAGGACTGCATGTTTTTTGCGAATAAAGAACTGTGATCGCGTAAAAACTGCACTGCTGGATTGATTTCGCCAACGTGGATTGCTAAGATCAGATGATAGAAGCGACTGAATCCAATAACTGACAACAGATAGTTAACGGATAGTGTTAGTGTAGTGAGTCAAACCATCGATTTTGCGAGCTACCTCAACGCCCGAATTAGAACCTCACTAATAACACTCAACGGAAACCGTGTTATGTTATACAGTATATAATTTATAGAAAGCTAGGATGACAGTGTTCTAAAAATAAAGTTTAGCTGTCACCTAACGTCTATTTCAATGGGGACTTACGTGGTTTGCTACTCCAAGCTTGAGCTATCGGTTTCCGTTAGCGAAAAATGAATGAGTTTGTGTGATTAAATGCTTCAGTCGTTCCGCTGTTCATCATCACGCCAAGTTGTCTGGTAAAGAAGTGCACGCAAGTAATGCGAATTTATTATTCGGCTCAATATCGCTCAAAACTAGATTGCGTGCTCCATACATACATGCATAAAAACAAACAAACAAACAACAACAACAACATGAAATAGAATTTTCGGACGGAGAAAATACTTGTCAGATTCCGCATGAGGCTCCCGAAAAATCATAGTCTAAAGGTATTCTATAGAGTGTGACACGGGGTCGTCCGTGGAAACACTTACAAAGATAAGATACCTAACAGAACACTTGCCTAATTTCCCAAGGAATGGAGCTTCCCCCATCGTTTCATTTTGAGAGCCACACAAACCGTATAGAGTTACTTAGTGATGGATCTGCTCGGGTAGGGTGCTCGATTCGCTCTGCTCAGATGACAAGCATTTCTCCCGGTTGGTCAAGAACTGGTATCTGCGATCACTGTGATTGGTTGGAAGCTGCGGACAACTCTGCCTCCCCCCTCCCCTGGATGGGCATAACTTCTGTGGTAGTGCTAGGGATGAAATGCAACCATGCACGACAAAATCCAGACCGGAATTCATCTTTCTAAGGCACCAGTGGCGCCACTATGCCCTATAGATGAGTCGATCGACTCAGTGTTTCCAGTTACATTTGGGAGACTTGATCATTGTGTGCATGTTAAGCATTGAACTGATCTCCGATATCGATCGTCGCTCACCCTTATGCACTGCTCGTATTCGATGGCGAGCAATACGATTTCTCAAGTCAACCTTCTTTCTCTGTCATAGTCTATCAGCACAGAGTACACACTCATCAACAAATAGGCATTAACTATTTCCATAGAACCTTTCTGTAGTATTGACAGTATACTAAATTTCGGGGATATATCATTATCACCACCACCACCATCAGTGTCATTCAACTGCTCCACTTCTTTATACGCCTCGATATCCGCTGATTAGTCGCAGCGCCCGCCTGAAAATTGATTGTATAATTGTATACCCAAGGGATGTGCCCACATAATTCTCAAAATAGTATAGTTACGTAAGTGGTGACCTCACACACAAAAAGTGATGTGAACCGACATGCAGTTGACCAATCAAGAAGAGGTCATTATAGAAATGGGCGAATACACTCGCGTTCATGTATCATGCACCATCTACCGGTACTCCCTCATCGATCTGAAGTGAGGCTACTGTCAGTCTGCAGTGGGATGGATAGAGGAAGGAGAGGGGGGAGGGCAACAAATCATGTGACAGAATTGATCCACATACAACTGAACTCGCTCAAAAAACCAAACACTCGACTATAGTCCACCAATCAGAGTCAGCTTATTGTGAGTTTAGTGAGACAGGGCGGGACACTGGGTTTGATCGTGTCGTTCCAAACGCGGTCATAGCCCATCCCGTCCCCTCCCCTTCCCTCTGGCCTACACCCTCCGTCAAGGTCCGACGACTTTGATTGCGAAAACAAAGCGCGAAATACTCGATCTAATTGTTAGACAGATAGGCAATTAGGATGGTTCTTAGGTGTGGTACAAGAGAGCGGGAGAGCGCACGAGTGCGCACGAACATGATGGGATCGAAAAGCAAAAAAGAAATGTTTGATCAAGCACTAATAAACCGAAGTAATTATTTGATTTTTAACTCATTACCATATACGATCCTGGTAATATCTGTGAGCTCATTACAGGCCAAACAGCAAAGAAAGTTGCGCATATTCGTACTGCTGTTAGTCACTCTTATTCGAGACCATATGAAAACAAAACTTAGGAGAGTTCAGCATAATTATCCGAAGATAAATATTGTTCAGGTTTTGGTATACCCTATCCAGCCGACCGAAAACTTTCGCAGGATTCGAACACACTCACATACGGGCACAAATGGAATGCACGAAAACGTTCGTAGAAGTCCGACAAATGAGGAAATTTGAGCAGCTTGTTTCTATCCATAGTTCTTATCCCATAGGCCAACTAATTCTGGTAAAACCTGTCGTAAGAACCAGGTGATATGCTGACTGTTATCTTTATATGGTGACAAAAGAACACAAAAATGGGCTCAAATGAACAATCTTAGCCAACCACTTGCCTGAAATGCCCTTTCACACACAACAAGGCTGTTCCTTACCAAAATTGAACTGAAGTCCCTATTCAAAGTCAAATCTCATCGTGTATAGATCAGATACTTCCTACAGTGATACTAACTTTTAAAGCATTCAATTAGCATCAGTCAGAGATCTTAAGAGAAAATCTAATGACGCTTAACAACCGATCGAAAGTTTGGTCTAAACATGATCAGAAATATTTCTCACACATCGCAACATTTCGCTTGGACATAACACCTCGTATGATCGATATTTCGGCTGTGTTCACGTGGCTTCCGGCAGTACAAACAAAGTTGGCGTTATCGATGAGTCACATACTGAACAGACAGACGGACAATAGCGTAAATTGTGTGTGTGTGTGTGTGTGTGCTTGTACATTTGCATGCGTGACTGTGTGGTTCAGTGGTCAGTTTAGTTTCGACAGAGGCGTAATCATGTAAGCACAACTGAAATGACGATACGCATAAACGTTTTCTACAATTTCTATCCCCGTGTTCGTGTGTGTCAACTACAGGTCTAGCTATATGCAGGTGAATGATACGACGGTACAGAAGAAAGGTTCAATGTGTGTATCTCTAATCGATCACAGATACAGTAAAAGCCATACGAGCAATGATACATCCATATTTCGATTATGGATCGGATGCTATACCAATGACATTTGTAGATCAGTTAGTTAAACGAAGGTCAAGAGACTGAGTTCATTTTAGTGATTCACTGGTGCTAGCAGGATTTTGCTACCAAACAGCGGGATTCCGAACCACGGTCAAGTTACTAAAGTAGTTAGAAATTCGCANGGAAGAAACGGAATTCAAAAGGAGATTCGAAAAACCACATTGAATGCTGAGTGACAGATGGAGTGAAAGAAAGGTGAAAGAAGTTCTCGTTAATTTCACTTGTTCACTTTTGGATGCTAGACAAATTGATAGAGTAACAAAGAATACACCGCGAGGATATATATAAATATACATATATACCCAACGATATTCACAACGCTGGTTGCGCTTATGGTTCATATTACTTAGGATATCTGTACCGTACGAGAATTCCACCTTTCTGGGTGCATAAAGCAAATACTTGACTTGAATTCACCACCCGAGTACAGCTAGAAGCTCATAACGCGGCTGCAGATACGACGCTCACAACTCATCAATCAGGACAGTCTATGTGAGCAATGCACTGCCTAGCGTATATAGCACATAAAAGTCCATTGAAAATAATTTACTGAGAAAGAAGTAAAGTTAGAATGGGTTGTAGTTGGAATTCTTCATTCCCAAAGCAAATATCCTTCGACCGAGTGGGGAAGGTGAGATAACTTGGCACTTGCTTGCCCAAACAAATATCTGACTACTCCTTTCAGGACAAGGAAGGCTCTTAAAATAGCAGTCATCTCTCGAATAAGATCACCCCTGTATCGCATTCCTGCGCAAGATCAGTTTACTTGACCTCCCCCCCCCATCCCTCAACATCGCCGGTGATCTGCGATTAGCAAGTGAAGAAATGTGGACAGGATTGGTTACTGCGTGTTTGGATTTATAAGGAAACTGTAAAATTGTGAAAACAATATGTGCTTCTCCATTCAGATACAGCTGTGCTCACTTTGTGAAATATAGAAAGTATCTCCCTGAGGAAATAAATGTACTACACTCAAACTACACCCGCAGTTTCCGAATTTGACTGAACAATTTCATCTATTCCGTTGCAAGATGACAGAAAATACCTCTAGTTCAAGCAGCTGGGGCTTTTAAATTGAAATTATCCTTTTGAGCAACACTAGTACACAAAATGATGTCCCAACATCTACTGGGCTTCAATGGTTTTTGGTTTTGACATATTTAGGAGCGGTAGATTTCCAAAAAAAACGAGAGAACTATTTCAGAATGTTGCGCTCAAAGTCAGTCCCTTCGATTTGCACAGTCACCAAGACCTGTGTTTGACCTTCAGTGGGTTTGAGTTCCCGGGAGTTCGTTTATTCCCGCCACGTTGAGTGCATTCAGTTTGCAATGGGAGCCTGTACCTAGTGCCGGGCGGGTACCTGAAAGATCCGAAATTCGACACTACTTTAAATCAGTAAGGCCTTGGGCTCAAGGTGCTGACCGTTGACCGCGTAGATCAAGAGCACGGGCTTCGATCCCCAGGTTAAATGTTTTTCTTTGGTTAAATACCATTAGAAGTCAAACTGTTCTCAGCCGTGTTGAATGAATTATTTGGGGTTGGTGGAGGACAGTTGTGTTGCATTCACAATCAATGCACTGCGTCAATTCTGGATCAGTTAGGTAGAGGTCGGATAAATGTTTAAAGCTGTTGTTGTTAGTAATTTCTAGGATCCTCCTCGCTGATGAAACAGAGACTGACAATGTGTCAGTATCGATACTATTTTATTTACATATTTATATTTCACATTTGTCCGAGCCCAGTTTGTCAAATGAATACAAGTACAACAATCTTTAATATGGTGAAATCAGTGCATGATAGGCTCGGGGGTGGAGAATTGCCCAATTGAGTCGTTTTAAAGTAGAGGAATTTTTCGGAGAATTACAAACTGGAGCCTTCGGGTAGCCAAAGCCTGATCTGTAAGGCATCGGGGTGGTGTTTGAAAACTGCAGGCCACTGGGGTCCAGATTTCCAAGGTGCCCAATATACCTCCCTCGCCAGCCAAGCGGGGAATTCGTAGGTATGATTCGTACGTCTGTTTTCCGATTAGCACGGAATCCCGATATTTTCCGACTCTCTTAGGTAAATTGTAGGTGGTTTACCGACCCGGTTATAGCCCCGGACGTTAGGTTTTCGTCCTCTAACCTTGGTGGGAAAACACTTCCGCTACTCGAAGGCAGTGAGCAGGACTTCCTCAGCCGAGGCTATTCGAGACTACTCTCAACCATACTGAAACTATCGAAAAAGGTCGCACAATTTATTCTCGATGTGGGTTGCAACAACCCGTGAAAAAACGGCTCAATGGGCTGTACTTGTGAGTGGTCGTCTGAGATTAGACTGCATTAGAATCATGCGCACTTTACAAAGGAACACAGTTTTGGATTAGATCGATAAAAACCGATAACATAGACAATGTGTAATGACAACTAAATCTGTAACGAATAAAAATTAATGATTGATCCTTCAATAAATATAACTTAAAATTGCACTTATCAGATAGGATTGCATGGACTTTTGCACTGTATTTTTTTGCAAATTTTACCACAAATTCGTATGTTGACACCAATAAATAGAAATGATGAGCCATCTGCGGCTGGTAGAGACAAGATACACCAAAACTGAGGGTTACTGAAAACGTTTCACGCAGATCCCGGAAATCGGAAACCAATTTTCGACAACCATGATCATAGGAAATAGCTCCTGGAGTAGCTAGATTACCTCAATTGGTAAACGTGCATGAGGACATGTCCAAACAGGGTAGTAACACCATATCTTACTATATAGTTCAGTCGGTGTCGAGTCAATCAATGATCAAGTACCGAGAAAATGAAACCTTGCTGTTGTCTGCCAGTTACATAAGGGACTCAGTCATTACTAGGAACGACCGACTTTCGGATTTTATGGAAACATAGAGGGCCGTTTGAAGATAGCGTAAGTGGATAGATGGCAACTATTGGAATTATATCCAAATGACTTCCAATTCGTCTTCATCATTGTACAGAGAAATATAGTGAAACAAACTTAACTGATTGCTGCCAAACTTCCAGTACACGTAAAGCACGAATAAACAAGGTCTATAATTAGTGGATTTGCTTGGAGGGCAGGGATGGGACAATGAGTCTTTTTGGACAACATACAGAGTATACAGTCTAACTGTGCATACAGACCGTTTGAATTATTTTGATCTGATAAGAAGTGATCACAAGAACGTAGCTGCTACCGGTTCGCTACCACACCCTTCAGTGTCTCCAACCGATCAGTTACCGAGTCTTGTACTTCAATCTGGAAGGTGAGAGATATCTAATACACCGGATCACTCTGTGCATTTCTTCTTCTTGTCCCCATGTCATCTGCTGATATACACATGATTCCCTTCAGCCCGGATTCGCAGGTGCAAATAAGGCACAGTGCGGTAGACCAGTACTAGTGGGTACGGGCAATGAGTACCCTAACTAGCGAAGCCTACTCATTCTACTTCGATATGATAATGGATTTTTCACTGATGGCTTGCCTTGATGTTAATACAGTACTGGCCGATTGTAATGCACTAAAACATTTTATTTCTGATTAAATTGAGTTTCATTATATTTATCACCTGTAATAATGCTTTAGGTATGGACAATAATTTATATCTTGTCTACTTTGATCTACGTAGTTTCTAGTCTGCATGAGTGTCATTTAAACGTGCCTGACCTTGGCTGCCGAGATTAAATAATCTCAAGATGAAAATCGCAAACTTTATCAAGTGTGAAAACGCAATATTTCCTAATAGGTATGACTTAAGGATTATCCCAAATTATTTCCATAAACCCTTGCCATCTCGGTTCTTTGTTATGAGGCATTTTTTATCCGACATATAATTCATTACAAGTTTATTGAATAACCAAATGAAATTATTTAACAACCCGAGGAAATTACATTAGATAAGGCTTCATAATAATGATCTATGTTTGATATCTAACTCACTGAATTCGAGAAATACCACTTTAATCAAAGTCAACCTTCAAATCAAGGTCATTTTTGTGCAAAGCTTTTAATGTTTGTATTGTTGTCATCGTAATGAAGCAAGCAGAGCTCAAAACCAAAAGTTCTCGATATCTCAGTGAAGAGGACAGAAACAGAATTGCACGAGCACACAAGCTGGGATTTTCCATATCAAATCTTGTCCAATGCTTTAATATTAACAAAAGATGCGTGACTCTAGGGTTCAGTTCATGCAACTTTCCCCTAGTAGCCCGGATCTTAATGTGATTGAAAATCTGTTTTATGTTTTGAAGAGACAGGTCAATGTGCCACCTGCACATTGGACATTAGAGGCAAAAGTGCGCTACGTAATGGAGCACAAAATAGAAAATGAATTCATAACAGAGTTGGTGGGTTCCATGCCGAAGAGACTCGAAAAAGTCCTAAAGAACAAAGGCAGACCAATCGACTATTAGTGTACACAAACTGTACACCTTAATTTTGATCAATGTTAATTTGTTGTAAATCACTGTTCTATTCTCTTTAGTTACCTCTTAACTCATCATGGTCTAGGTCATCCACTACTGACGAAATGAAATTATTCGCTACATTCTGACCCATTCCATATGCTGAGTATAAACGAATCAGGAAAATCAATGCTATAGAGACTCATCAGGGCTTGTTTATCATAATTTGTAAAAAAAATTTACTCTAGTATAAATGCGGTTGCCTATACGAACCCTCAAGTGTTTCACAGGGACCGGTTGCTTCAGTTTAGATTAGACCTGTAATCTGTTTCCACCGTCTTATCTGTGCCAAACTACGCAAACATTGACTGTCGAAAACCATTAGTCTATGAGTCTATCTCAAGGTTTTACAGATGAAAAGCAGAACTGATCGAGCGATGGCACAATACGCGCAACCCTTCAACTTAAGTGAAATGTCACGTCG
>UZAN01039886.1:38268-49280 GCA_900618425.1 Echinostoma caproni
GTGTGCATTCACTTATTTGTCACATCAGCAGCAGCAGCAGTAGCATCACTTCTGTGTTGCCTGTATGTACCTGCAATTGTACTGTTACAGAGAACCATATCCTGAGTACCTGATTAATTTTTTAAACTGACCTTCAGACGTAAGATTTCACCCTTGGAATTCCACTAAACTCAAGCTGAACCAGGTGCACAACTGGGACAACGTGAACACCGGTTAACAACTGAGGATAGACAGACAAAGACTGATCACTTCCCTGAAAACACTATTACTTGGGGTTATTCCAACATTGAATGCTATTTCTTGGCGTCCGTGCTTACATAATGTTGTGCAGTTACGTAACACAGACTGGTCTCCTTGTACAATGAGTGTGCCACGTACATTCAAACTGCGACCGATTATGATTGCGCATGCTGGAATGTGAACGGACTAGGTTGGCAACCAAATGTGCGCATACCACGCAGAATCAATGGCTGACTTGCTACAGTGGTTTATTATTTGTCAGATTGCATCATCAGTGTCTTTCTTTCGATTTAAGGTGTCATTTGGTCATCACAATAATCCGAATGTCCGAGATGACCCCAAGTGCGAGACTTTGTTTGTAATACATTGATTGAGAGGCACAACGAGTTTGTGTGTGTGGCATGTTCAGTCTTTCCCGCACCAACATACACACATTGGCTACGGAACAATTGCATTATTGCACTGACGTGCGCAATGCTACAGCGACGAAGCCGGTCGTGATTACACAACACCACTGGCATCATAGATTTATCGATTATGCACACAGTGCAATCGAATGAAATCATATGAAGTGTGCGCGTGCGTATTGGCATATGCACGCGCGCAGGCACTCACGACGAGCGAGGCTAACCAAGCGATCTGGCTGGTTACACAACAACCTCTATGTGGTCTATGCGGGTGACGGTGACGTCACAGGTGCGTGTGCGTGTGTGTATGCGTATAAGAGTTTAAGCATACAATTAGATTAACGGGGCGGGTTCAGTCGAACTTGCGACCAACGAATGCGACTAGGGGTTGGTTGTAATCTAGGGTGAGGCGTGAATGTTTTAGTAGTGTGTGGTAATCGGGTTATGTTAACCTGCCCCGTTACAAACAGGCATTTACGCAAGCAAGCATTGATCGAGACGAGGGTAAATAGACGCATATTTCTCTGTTTTGTTAGCGTGGATCCATGCTCAAACACGCGTTTTTCTGCTTTCAGTTGTTTACAGTGTGTTTGTGTGTTCAACGAACAAGCATAACGGGATGACACCATTTGGTGTTCGCTGTTGCAATTGTTGTTGTGATGGATTACGTCACACAGGCACAAACACGTGAACGTTCCCCAATGTTATGCAACTTCGTTGGGAATGACTTGAAACATTTACGTCCAGACACTAGGTTGTCTTGAATGTGGAGCATGTGATGCACGATCGTGGAACGCACCAACAGGTGAATGAATGTTACACAACAATGCACATATTTTAGAGTGTTATGCATGGAATGAAGTCTCTTCAAAGATGCGCATGTACGTGGCTATAGCGAAAAAATAACTGGGGAGATACAAGAGAGAACAGTAAAGGATTGGAATGCGTGAGCGTGTGAAAATAGGGAGTCTGACCGTTGCCATTCCTGGCCCTGAACTCTCTGTCTCTGTTAGAAACCTTCAAATAAGAAAAACATTAGTCGTAAAATTGACTATTTCCATTTCTTTTTCCTATTTTAATGTCTGCTTTTATAAAATTCAAATTCACACTTTTTTCACACCAAAAAGAGCTCATTTCGCAACACCAACTATGCTCTCTCCTGATTGGTAGATTTCCCCAAGAGTTTGGACTCTCAAAGTAAGTTACAAGGTCACTAACAGCCGACCGTCACAATGTATTTAAGCAGACGAGCTGTTCACACAAATCGCCTGTGATGAAACGAAATAAACAAATTCACCCGAAGGTTTGTCTTTCCTCTATCTGATCAGTTGGGGCGCGAGATCGTACTTCTGTAGGTCATTCCGACTTGACTGGGTTGGGCTGGATAACGCTGACTCGCTGGTACACACTCGTTCGGGACGTGGATTGGGGCTAGTGTCCAATCGCTCGTTCGTTCATGGTCCTTGCCCGTCCGGTAGATACTATCATATGCAGGTAAAAAAACACGTCGTCATCTGCGAACGACAGCAACAACAACAACAACTACCGTGGAGGAGGAACTACGATCTCTGAGATTTAATTAACGAATCGTTTAGTTGAGCAGTAATCGGCGATCAGCTGTTCAGAAAGCGATTCACCATAAATCCTATCAGTGCGCAACACCACAGAAAAGCCATAGGAGGCACTACTATGCAGCTAATTGCACTCGGCCTGTTTGTAGAGGAATCTGGCTTGCAACTGCTCAAATCCGGATGCATGCATGGTTGTAAACTCCCCCCCCCCCCCGCAAGATTATCAAAGGGGTGCTCGAGGTCAACTCTGGGGATTGTTTTCAAGTCAGAACGTCATGATTTAGCTTTCGCCCATCTCCTCCATCGGATATTGCGTAGTCGTCACTTACTCAGAGATCAAATCCTTTGGGTACGCATTCTCGATGGTGGCTCGATCTATCCCCAAATGAGAACACTGGATACGCATCAACGGTTGAATGATGTAATAAGTAGTTGCAACCAAACAATGTAGCCAGTCCGAGTAGAAGGGCGATACATTTTTGGACATACAGCCCTACACATCCCAGATTGATCAATCCCTAACCCAATGTATATGTATACATTGATGACGATTTTTAACAAGAAAAAGACAATTTTACTGTGCTTTTCAAACTAAAAAAACTGATTATTATTCAGTGCGTGTGTGTGTGTGTGCATGTGTGCGTGCGTTCGTACGAGTCCTCGATTGTTCAATGGTTGAGTAAAACAAAAAGAGCAATTTGAGTATACATGTACATGATAATCGATTTTCGGTGCTCAGATTCAACCAATCACACACGCAATAGCGGAAGATACTATATGGTAATTTAAAAGGTTTCCGATCGAGACTATCTCGAGAAATAATAATAATAGAAGAACATCCCGATGAGTCCTGATTAGGACGAAACAGCCAAAAGGGTGCTTCTCGGTTTGTCTTCAAAAAACATTCTTTAAACTTTCCACTCAGTTGGCGAGCGTGCAATTAGGGTAAACGATCAAACTAATCACGAGTGCATAGGATGCAAAGTGATTACGCAATAAGATGCCTAAAGCCATACCAAAAGCAGTGAGACTGTCATCTCGCTTGGTGGTGCAATGTTTACTGACAAAATACCCTGCTCGATGAAGATGGAATTAAATAATTTCTAATACGTAGGTAGATCAGACCGAAAGAGGATGTCTGATATATTTAAACTCGCATCACATGAGGTATGAGAAAGAAATTGTGAGATAAGCTTTTCTCATCCAACGACGTGAAAAGCTATCATTAGTAATTCACACTGAGCACTATCGTTTGGACTAAATTGCCAGCCAACATGAGGTACTGTCAGGGAACATATACTTCACTTGGTTGAAGCTGAGCCAGGAACCTGGTAACAATAGAGGATTATCTACTTGAGTAGGGGGGAGGCGTATCAACAAAGCATAATGTGTGTTTCCACTAGAACCCGAACTGCAAACCATCAGGCTGAGAATAGAGGTTTTTATCATCGAATCATGTGGTTAATGACCTCTCGCTGCTATTGATCTTTCATTTTCTTCCAATTCTAGTGTTCACCAAACAGCTCAACTCAGTTCATTCGTTAACGCAGGTCATACGAAGAAAACGCAGTATGGTAGCTTCGAAAATGCGTACGGGCTGGAGTTAATCAAGGGTTGAAAGAGAAGAGAATATGTAATGAAAGGTTGATGAACAAATCAGTTTGGAAATACGCAAAATATGGAATTGAGGTTCTGTCTTCCGTGTTCAAATGTGACAAAGTAGCATCGGAATCACAATGCCAATTATAACTCAACTGATTTTACTACGTTCCAGAAAGGTCGGTTGGGTGAGAAATAGACTAACATACAAATTCTAATTCGAGTGATATCCTACAGAGAAATAATTCCTGTGGGGCTCTACCCAACAGAACGCCTCGAATGCAGCGTATCACTTGTCAATTGCACAAATTGCGCTGCAACATTTTGAACTTACTGCCCTCTGCGCTTGATCTTTTGATGCAGCCCCAGGCGAGGTGGGAACTGCCCTAACAACGGGACTATTCGACAACCATGGGTCCCCAGGGTAGAAATCAACATCTCGAAGAGCATATGATGGTTCATCCATCAGCTTGTTACCAATCGTTTGATTGCGATCAATTTTAGCAATTCATTGGTGGCAATAGACGGACTACGCGACACCAACCTCTAAAACCACGGAGATGAAAGATCCAAACTGTTTGGTAAAACAACTTGAAAAGTGATTATATAACACAGATAGTTGTCTAAGATGGCGGTGGTTCTTTGTGTTCTTGATGTGCAGGTGATTGATTTAGGAACATTTTCTATTGGGGGAGTTCATGGTGTTAGTTGGAGCAACCATTCGTTCCCTGATCCGATGGGTTTTGTGTGATGGTAGTCTAGTTATGGTGATTTTGTCTGACAGTACCCCAATCCCTCTCTGTCTCATATGATCAATTTTCACAGTCTGGAGGGGGGTGTTGAAAATCTCAGAAGAATTACATTATGAAAGTCAACACGACTGCAAGAATCGGCAAGAAAGTCAACTGAAAAAGCAGGGAAACATATTCAGAGAAGGTTTACGCTGTTTTTTGTGTGACCAAGTAGAGAACACACTAAACTGACAGTTGGTTCCAAATTCAAGGCAGTGAACGCCAAATAATCTGTTGACACTTTATGTGGGATAAGAATCCAATAAAGGTAGCTTAGAGATAAATGCAAACGAGACCATTCCAGCTCTTAAAGGCATCTACAACGTACAACCATAAACACGCTTCCCAGGTAACTGGAACGAGAGGCTGAAAGTATTGCCAATGAAGACTCAGTATGTACGTTGATACAAATCAATTGACCAATTTTACACATTTTGCAACTAACCGAATATAGATGTTGTTGCTGAAGGGGATGAATTGTATTAGAATAAAGTGAAAAACCTTTTCAAATGAAAAAAATCGTTGCTAGCGAAGAATGTTATTGTTGTGTCATCCCTGTCATAATTCACGGAATATTTGTATTCCTATTTAGACTTCTGAAAGTTAAGCGACTTGACATCAGTAGAAAAGTGCACCGTACAAAAATCATTAACGGTCTTACGGGAATGTGTTCAGCAATATACCGACAGAAGGAAACAAAAATAAAAGTAACTTCTAGCCCCTAAGGCTTTTAGGAAACCAATCTGCGATTCTCAACTTGCTAGCAAAACACGAGCTAAAATGGCACTGGAGAATTATGGTGAACTTTCACGTAAAACCAAATAACTTGCCTAGTATTCAAATCACGTTGATAGATGGGAGTCACATGAAGATAATGTATTTATGGAGTCCGTGAAAATGTTACTTGTTTACTTTTCACTTGTTAAGATAAGGTGATCAAATAATAAAGTTGGAGTAAGATATCAACACAGATACGAGAGAAAGAGAGAGAAATGACTCAGGACAGCTAAGTTAGAGTGTAGCATGTGGAAGTCTGCTTGAGCGAACCAGGATTTGAGCCGTAAAGTAAAACAGGTAGAACACACACACAAACTAGAGCTCCAAACGAAATAATCACGGACTGTTTAAATCAAGTGTCCTAGGTTGCACATTCCAAGACTGTTGTTGGAGTTGCAAAATTTGTTTCAATATATCATCCACGTGCCGGCCACCTTTTCTAACTTTCTTCAAATGTGTTGTACAATCGTGAACACGTTGACGCAGGAAAGTACGTTCGGCAAATCTAGCAGCGCGCTTTGAGCGATCAGAAGAATTCTGTGGTCGAACACGTAGGCCCCATGGGGTTACATTGGTTACCAAACAATGAAGGTTGAAGATGCGATGGTTAATCCAACTCACCTCGAGCTTGATGAGATAAATCCGATGATTGATAATGTTAATTACGCGAGATCCATGGGTGGAACGGATTTCACTGAAAAACTAGGGCGTCGTGCCCATGATTATTGAGGAAATTAGCTTGTCTTAGCCACGACGAACGAAAAACCAAATCACAAGGCGTTAGTGACAATGTTTCGACCCTCTTGGAAGGCCTTTCTCAAGTCGTTTAATCGGTTAATCTCACGTTACAAAGCGATGGAATGATGAAATCGTATAGAACTCAGATGTGATTCGAGTATGCGTGTATATGCATGTGCATGTGTGTGTTGGAGTTTTTAAGGCAGCCCTGAACGTGGGAAGATCAACTGAAACCTGCACTTATTGTGATACATTCGCACATTCGGCAGACAGCACTCTTTTCAGATGAAGACAGAGTTCAGCATTGGAGAAATATCTGGATTCTGGGATCTGGAGAGGGCCAAACTGAGGTGACCAACCATGAATACTATGAACAATCTGAGGAATGTAAATATTCCTGTTGATTGTACACCACATGACAGAGCATCAGTTTCATTTACATACCTAGAGGGTTTGGCCAAAGGATCGGCGGTTAAATCACTGATGTGCCAAAAGGTGAGGAGAGAAACTGAAGAATGCCAGTGTTGTTCCCAATGGATTTTGAGAACCGTTTACTAACCTAACGTTGAGTTTGGGGTTAGAAAAGCAGTCGTTGAGTCATATAAACAGGGTCAGGAGACAACGGAAAGATTCTAGTTTTCGAAATAGTAGAGATTGAGGCACCGAGTCACAACAGGAGAATTACTGAAGAGAAAAACACAGCTAACAGTTCTCGCAGAGCTGTCTGAAGATCTAGAAACTGAATGGAAAACAGTGGTAATCACGTCCGGGGTACATTTATTTGACTTGTATGCCAATAGATGATCGTACGTGGCTAAGTAAGGATAACTTGTTCCGCTAGGTTGAGTTTGGTGGAGATCGCAGTCGAAAACGCTATGACAGCACATTGATGAAAAGGTTATTGGAAATGGGAAAAACTGTTACGGGTTACCAATATGCGAACTAAAGACATGGGAAACTAAGCGTACCCAACGGCGAATATAGGTAGAGGGGGAAGCATTATAATCAACAAATTGTGGCATTGGTCAATTTCACACGAAAACAAAATCAGTCTGTGCTCCAATGCTGGCAGTTCATTTGCTTCGAAAAGGAACAGTGAAATTCAATAAAAATGTGCGTCTTGCACAACGTATTCAACTTAAATTTGCATCTTTTCCGTTCAATACTGGAAACCAAATTTGTGTGTGCAGCATGCTGGAGCGGACATTCTTTTAGTCAACCGATCGGTGTTTTGATGCTTACACCATCACACTCCTTCAGATTATTGCAAAATATTTAAACTAATTACTGACGTAACTGTAAATTGGTTGAAGTGATTTCTATTTGTCTTCGCTGGTAGGCTGGTATGTAAAGGCGGATTCTCTACGACTATAAAATTGATCAAGCCCAATGTGTGGTTTTGTCACGGCCTTACCGGGCTTGTTGTGAACAGGAGTAGTATAAATAAGATTTCAGGACCGGATTATTTTGTGTGGTATTTTTCTAGTTGCCAATCACGTATCCGTGAGTGAAACCGCATAGTTACTTTGTTGATGCTATACTAATCGGTGGTTTTACGCACTCTCTTTCTCTACCTCTGCCGGTTGAAAAATAAGCTATTTACGAGGTACAGTAATGTTCACCGAAGTTGATAACAGAAAAATAACTAAAGTACAATAAAGATGGGAAAATTGAGAACATCAATGCGAGAATACTACTCTTTCTCACACGACCAGGTCACTCGAGGTCTGTAACTGGGAGCGCTTGGTTAATCCCATATCGATACCTCACCACATGGGCTCAGTTCAGTACGGTCACAAACCTCATCCTGGCCACAGATCATTAGAAAGCACAGTCCGCGAAGAAGGAAGGGCTTACATTTAGCGATCCGATCTTGAAAACGCAAAGCGATTTACGTTGAACTTCATCAATGTAAATGCGATTACCCCACCAAATTACTTCAGTATCACGTAATCATCGGTGCTGCCTAAGGAACAACAGCCTTTAGATTTCTCCGTTAAACTTGACGACTGTCTCAGCATTTTACTAGTCGAACTGAAACAGCACACATTCACCACCTATCATATAAACGGATGTCATATCGACGTCACAAACGAATCAAATTCACAAACTGTAAACGAGCTTTTCATATTCATGAAAAAAGATTATCCAATGCCAATGACAACGACGAGGACGATGAACAAAATAGGCTACATTTTTGTGACCCTGCACGTAATATATGCTTTGAAAAAACTGAACAATACTCAGATAGTTTTTAGATAGTGTGATCCATCGTTATATGGTTCTGTCAAGCGAGTAATGCTGTTTCACAATAATTAAAGTCTTAAACACAAATATTAATCTTAGTAACAGTAATAGTAGTAGTAGTAGTAGTAGTATTCTCCGTAGTTATAATAATAAATATATTAGCAGAAAGAAATATTAGAGTAATCAGGGAGTTTTGTATCACATACTGCGTTAACTGATTATGAAAAATTAAGTACTGACAGTGAATTGTTTCAACTGATTATCCTCTGTGTCCCCAGATTTATTCATACTCGACGGCGATAAAGTTTACATCCATAAAACGTTAAGCCATTTGCACATATTGCTAATCAGCTTACGTGACACAGCCATGGGATGCAAACACAAAATGGTAACGTGTTCAAAGGTTTTAAAACATAAAAGCCATGGAAATATGGTTCGATTTTTCACATAGAAAAGAACACCAGTCGTGCCTGTCAGTCCGATTCTCCTAGCCAAGATTAGATTAGAACAAAACTCTCCCTGATAACTATAATTAAGTGGTAAATTTTAACCGAATAGATGCTTCAATTCAACAAATTGGAATTCAAATGCAATTATTTTTATCAATCAACAGCCTAAAACACTTTGGATTGATAATCTCTTAATGTATTGGTTTAACTTAGCCCAAAAGATGCACAAGTGTAACATGCACACCCCGTCATTATGCACCAATTTGGAACTTTCTCCCCGGGTGCTTCTATTGAACAAACACATGGTCCTTTGTATTTCTTAGGCATTTCATTTGAATTTAGAATTGTTCATTGTTCCCATCACATGGGTTTTGACTAGATGTGAATGTTTAAAGAAATCATATCAACCATGCTCTGCCGAGTTCACAGTGGCCGCCGTGGGCAGACACATCTACAACTTCACTTTCCGATCTGATATCAAACATGTTGAACGCCTCGGTCATGGAGCAGGGCAAATAAACGGCTTTTTTCCAATACCTTGATGGGAGATGGAGTTTTCAGTGAATGGCATGGTCAAAACATCTATCTATGAGGTTCCCTGTTTTCTAGAATCAACCCAAGCAACAACTCTTTAGTAGTGCCAAGGTTATTGTTTGATTACCTCCTAAAGTAGTATAGTTCAGTGTTTATAGCAATGATCATAACGAGTTATCGTTTCTGAAGCATAAAGATGTTTAAAAAGGTGTCAAGGAATGACAACAATTTGAAATGCTGCTTGTTTCAAAATATCTTGTTTTAGTCAAGAACCCTATGTACCTCTTATACCATCAGTCACCAAGGTCGCCAATCTACTGGAAACGCTTTTACAGCTCGTTTCAGATACACGGGAGATTTGCCCATGTCAGTTGAATGAGTGGCGTTCCTCGACCAGTAAAACCAGTCAACCCTCACCATCTCGTCATACGTGTGTTCGAACCCAGCAACCACCCGACTTTCCAAATACTAGATGGCAGTCTTTGACTGACCTCGGCCAACTTCCTTAAATTTTTAGATAAACGGAAGAAAAATTCAGTTATTTCCTCATCTTACAAACTTACTGTGCTTCGATTGGAGTTCCGTAGTTCCAAGTCACCTCATACATTTGTGGCAATCCAAATTTTATCAAGTTGTATTAATTGCATACGTTGTATCTGTAGCTCAATTATTCATTTGTACTTCCACGTATCAAAGTGGCTTACCCAACAGCAGCTACCACTACTACTACTACTACTACTAATAATAATAATAATAATAATAGAAAAAGGTACAAAATCAAGAATAATGAATCAGAAAATCCGAAGATTCCGACATTTTATCATTTTTTATTCTAAAAAAGACGAATTTTTAAACAAAGTGGCATGTAAAAAAGTCTCTTACTCAACCCGGGATGAAGCCCCATGATCACCAGCACCATGCTTACTGCTTGAACTACTACAGGCAAGGGTTTTAAAACAACAAAGCCTATCATTCATACTCCTAGATATTCATACTGTGTTGGCAAATCTAATCGGTAGTGCGAGGTGCTCGTGCTTCAAGTTCCATCATACGAATAAAATGACCAAACAGCGGATTTCGTTTCCAGACACCACACTCATGAAAAATCAATCCGTGAACAAATGCATCACTTTCAGAGGCGGGAAAATTCTGATCGAAATATGAGTGAAGGAATAAGGATGTTAAAATCATGTGCAACGATCTGCTATCTCCATGCTCCAACAATCGATTAATCAGTAGATCGAACTAACAGTCTTCTATATAAGGATTTAAATAGCCACATTTTGATCACTATTCACAACACAGAATGCAGGAATTATTAGGGCATGCATAGTTGTACAATTATGAACAATTTTTTTCGGTTCAATTCCCTAAGTTATCCCATTCTGTGGTCAAATTAAGTGAATAGTTTAGTCCATCGCTATTCAAACGTGGAGAGCAAATGCCTGTAATGTGAGATGATGTTTGTTAGTAAACGCCGTACTGTTCCTAACAGCTGAAGGGACTGACTCCATAATCACGACGGCCTACTGCTCAGTTATGCTAACTGGTGACTATACGCAAGGCCTAATGGGATAGGACAGCTTGGTGTCATAAAAAATCGGACATTTATTCGAACCCCGCAACCGCCACTCAACTTTTCCCTCTCTGTATGTCCCC
>UZAN01039886.1:49802-105478 GCA_900618425.1 Echinostoma caproni
CAACTTTTCCCTCTCTGTATGTCCCCAGATACCGCTTAAATGGCTGTGTCCCACCCCTTTCCTTAAAGTTATTTGAGTATCGATATATTCAAAAACAGCAAGTAAAGGTATCATTATTTCGCATCAACTCTGCCGTTTACGTTTTGATAGTTCCTCTGCATCCCATCCCAAATCAGCCGTAATCGATTATGATATATTTCGACATTTCACAAAACAAAGATAATACTTAACTTAGAGGATCTATTGCACAACAAAAGCAAGCCAAAATCTGTAAGAACGCGACGAGAAAAAACAGCATAAAAGCAGATTTTACGGTAATATAAAAGCAGAGGTTTTGATAATTTCGACGAGCATCAAAGAATATTGGCTCTATTGAAACTTAACATCCCACTTTCAATAACCCTGCTTTTTACAGTCAAGGCGGCGCGCACATTTTATGGATTAATGGTCCCCGATTGGGATGCTGTCCTGGCACACACACACACACACATAGAAAGAGAGAGAGAAATTGTCATCAACAATCAGGATCGAAACCGGCTTATCCTCCCCCAGGAGCCAGCCGCCGTAAAGTAAGTAATCAGGATCGTAGGGAAATTCGTGGGCCCTGTTTGGACCGTCATTTGTTAGAAAGTAACTGGGAGACAAATACCCTTTTGAGTGAACCAATCCGTGGGAGGGGGGGTGTTTAAATTAAATATTGTTGATCTTCTCTGACAATAAGCAGATCATGACACAAAGTGTCTTCTTCGTGTTGTTTTCTTGTTATTCAAAACGTTTTACTGAGGATAAGAGACAGAAGTAGGCTGTCATAGAGAAAAGGTGCAGTCAACTGGCCGCAATACCAAGGCTGTTTAAATGTGAACGCATCACAGTGTTTAACCCTCGAAAGTTTGTCAACTGACATTTTTGCCGACTGACCATCGTAAACCAATTGATTAAACGAAAAATCGAAGGTGAGGAGAACAGTCGAACCCTTGAAGATTCGGTTTGTTTTGCACATAGTCTGGATTCAGCAATGTGTGAAATATAATAGAGAAGACCCGGTCAAGGGAGTATGGATAAGTTTTAACTAAGAAAAGATTTAGGACCTGTTTCCGATTCTGATAATCCTCGATACATTTCAATGAAAACAGGTGATAAACATCACGAGAAAATACTACGAGGATGTACTCAAAAAATACCTGACCATATCGCTATGAAATGTGGACCGCCCAATGAACTCACTTGAACTTGAAGTCAGACAAATGGCTGCACATTGTTAGGGATGTGGCCACAAGACTATTGAACCGCACAATTTTTTATACAGAAACAGAAGATGACCGATATGGCTTCGGTCTGGCAGAATGTTCCCCAAACGTTTACGAAGATTCCACCTTATCCCCCTTCAGATGACCTTTAATTGCGTTTCTATGTTGTATACATTCATCAATTCATTTTCTTCAAAGGTTCACATATATTTCACAAACTATATCAATTAATCCGTGGAGTTCTAATTTACGTCTTATCGTCTAATGTTCGATCATCTGATTCTGATAAATTTTCCTTCAACTTTCGAAATACAAAAAGCGTCTGCGTTGCCAAGTTCATATAGAGTTTCCAAAGTTTATATAGGCATTTTCTTAGTATGCAGACAGGTACATGGATAGAATCCATCAAATGAAGTCTACGGATCTGGTACATAGAAGCATAAAACAACAAACGCAAATATCGCGTGGGGGAGGCACTTTCATTTGGGGTAAGACGCGAAATGACAGGCGCGCCATCCACCAAAGCATATAACCCCATCGGGCAAGCAAACGCAATAGCGTGAGTTGAACCTTTAAATGACGAGTTGTTGTTATTAACCTAAACTCTGAGATGGCAGACACACACACGGCTGAGTTCACCGACCAGTCTTCGCGTCACAATGATGAAACCCCTTGGGCTAATCAATCGCAATTAAAGGACGCGTGTAAGAACGAGTTTCAGATTTTTACGAAACGATTCGGGGATCCAAGCACTCGACTACGATACCTTCGCAACTGAACGAACTATCCCCAAAGAACACTTTTCTTGTAACAAAAAATCACGTGTATAAACAGATTAAAATAATCACAAAAATGAAAAAAACAGACATCAAAATTAGTTTTAAGACCTAGTAGACTATTTTCGTCCGGGGTGACATGAAGCTTGTTACAAAACGAGTGTCAAGTCGCTTATGTATTTGATTTCTTCGACAGTACAAATGACACTTTCAGAATGATTTGATATCCCATACCCTCCTTACAAAATTACCCATATACACATGCGTACACACGTGATGTATTTTTTTCTGTTTCTGTGACTTATGTTATAGTGCGATGGCTAGTAACGGATGCACCGAAAAAGAGCTTGTTTGCTAAGTTGACTTCCTTATTTTCACTACGTCTACCACTAAATTGGCGACTACTGTTTACCTGTAAAATAAGAAATAGCAGGTCATCTGATCCTTGAATCAGATCAGATCAGGATCCAAGACACATTTTCTCGCCAACTGAACCCAGTTTATGGAAGACGATTATCTATAGACAACCCATGAGCTCTTGAATGAAATACCAGTGAAGTGATAAAACTCGATGATCCACGTCGGAAGTAAGGGAGAGTCACAGAGAGAGAACCAATTGGGGCTTGATTTTGTTCGGGAATAGCAAATCCAAATCCCTCTGATTGCAAAAAAGATAGATTTTTTCAGCGAGAATCCAGAATAGAACAGAACAGAACACTGAAAAGAGACAATAGTTACTAAATATAGTGAGATACCGATGGAGAAAAATGTAAAACACGAAAGAACTCTGTCCGCGTGGTGCTGTCACGAGTAGATACCACATAGGTATGAACTAAAAATATATCTATCGTAGGCGCTTATGTAGATTTTTTCGCACCAGTTTCATGTATCTTTTTTATCCCGTGATCATGGATCATAACTTGTGACCAGTTGCCAATGGTCAATAGAGATACACGAATCCATTGTGCACATCATTAGTGCGTTGATGTATAGAAGAGAACAACAATTCCTGAGTGAAGTCGATTCACACACACACACACACACACACACACACACACACACATTGTCAGTTTGGTCAAACTGTTCGACCTCTTCATGGTACAACTAAACTGAAGTTGAATCACATGTTTGCAACTGGGTGGGAGAGTTGCAGACCCCATTAGCACTGCAAATAATGAAAATTTATCAAGCATGATAACTATTCAAATTTTCAATATCCAAGACGGATGTCATTGTCATATCGCGTTCAAGTGGTGGATGGGCCCTGAATTGGTAGCATGTTCACAAACAACTAACTGCTCAGAACACCCACCGCATCGCGATTTGTGAATAATGCTGCGAAACGTGTGCCCTTTGACATATCTACTGTTCTTCCTACAGAAAGAGGTGTTTGTTATCTCCCCCATCCGAATCCGATTTTTTCTGTTTTGTCCCTGTTCTATTCTTTCAATCCATGATGACTTTGAAGCTGTGTCTGTAAAGATTGATGCAAATACACATTCTGGTGTTGAAGAACACTGATGCTCAAGTGTAATAGTGGTGTATTTGCCGCGGATTATGACCCAGAGGAGAGCGAGCGAGCGAATCCGTTTATGAGCTCACCTGGAAACACTTTCCGGTCAGTTCACCAAACGGTCAAATCAAGGAGTTATCGAATGATAAGCTATTTAACCAATAAAGACTATATAATTCATTTAATGGTAATTTTTCATGGGAGACTCATATAATGCAGGAAAGAGGAAAAACCTTAGTCCAAATGCTTTTCTTAAGCACATATGTTTACCAGTGGGAGTCAGAGATAAAGTAATCAGTCCCGGAGCAAGCCGTGGTTTCTTAAACATTGCTAACTGTGAGAATAACCCCGCGCCAGATGGATATGATACAGACGCATGAACAAGACACAACTATATCCATGCACGGTCCTTTCACGCTTTATTATATTTGATAAAGACACATCGACTAATACACTTAATCGGAGGACACTGGTTTTCCTGCACTAACTCACTGTTTAATGTTCCTAAATTCTAGAACACAAGGAATACAGGCATATCCTCACGCGTTAATAACTGAAAACTTCCAAATTTTTTTCTAAATGAGGGACTCCGTATGGCGGTACTAACTTTACGAGTTGGCAATGATTGAATGTTCACTCGATGAAAAATGAAAGAAAACGACCACAGAATACGGTGCGAACCGCGTTCAATTAACTGTTCCCAGTGGACTGTGGTTCGTTTGACACACTTCCGAGTGGTTTTATGGGTCAAGCTTGGGTTAGTGAAAGAACTGGGCCGCGAAAATCCCAGGGAATGAACTTCTTCGGTTTGGGCAAACAATCAGTAGCCCGATCTAACGCAAACCACTCGTTAATTTGTTCGTTTCAAAGACCTTTGTATGTAAAGGTGTTGATCAAGCTCGTGCAACATCACTCGCATTTTGGAAATACATCTCAGTCTCCAACATCATATTTATTTATTGATGGCTATGGGTAAAGTGTATATACTCCTGATTTTATCTCCCACATCTATGTTCTTAGTTCTCTCCTACCACCGTTTGCAGTTGTATGACTTTGAGCGTTGCAATAAAATTTGTAGTAGTTCGAAACTTACAGCTAAGATTTATAAAACATTTTACGCAAAGCAGCATGGGAATTCATTCTTTATAATAAATAATTCCTACTCCATGAGAGTGTGTATTAAGTTGAGCAAATGTAGTTTAAATTGCCCATCTCGTTTCATTCAGTGAACAGTAAATAAGCAGCAGCTGGAGTTTTAATTTAATCGAAAACTTTTCCCTGTCGCAGAAACAGGGATAAGTTAGCTACCTCGACATTGGTTGTCAGTGGTAAGGGTGTGCAGTGTATTAGAGGAAACTTGCAAATTCTGTTTGGCAGTCAACTTGATGGACTCCATGCTAAAACGATTGCTTACAATGCTCAAAAATGAAGGAGAAATGGAACATGGACGAGATGAAAGTAAACACCTATGAGTCATTTTAATAAATAAATTCTAGTTACGTTTTCTACAGTGACTTTGTTTTGCAACTGATGCAACAGCAACCACTGTCAAGATCGCGAAATCGTACATTTTAATGGCATGTGGCTGATAGAAGCAAAGACATAAGTGAATAATATATCAGATATATAGCGTCTGATGTGGGGCGATGTGATGTTCGATCCCGTGAATGAGGCTGGAAAAACGAAGCATTGAGAGGAACAAATGTGATGAAAACCAGGATGCTGCACGAGTTTGGTCAATACCTGTATATACATGGTGTATATATATATATATATATATATCATCTCATTGGTCTAAGTTTATGATTTTTCCAAACCACAATATAACATGTGCAAATAGAGAACCAGTTCATCTAAAACGAATTATCGTGGTGATACGTCTCACGTGACCAACTGGGAAAATTCTCCTGGTGTATCTCTGTCAGAACCCGCACTCTACCCGTATTTGTCAAGTCCGTGAAAAATGTTTTTCATTATGTCAGTAAAACCTTTCTCCTGGTTGACATTTACTCGAATTCGAGTTTCAGTTCATCATATGCAACCCAAATTTTCAGCAACTGTTACAGAAACCGAATTCAAGTATGGATTCGAGGTCTTTGGATCAGCTTCACCTGAAAAATATCAAGATAAACTTTGAATTGTCTGACGCTGATAGTTCGTTTTTTACAACCACGGATCAGAAGAGCACTTGTCAGTCTATCGTTCCTTGTTGTGCGCTTGTGAGACCAGTGCGTGTGTGCGAACAACTTGAACCATCTGTTTGCATGCGCTCCTTCCCAAGAGGGACCGGAAACGATACTCGAAGGCGATTGCAGATAGCATGGTGGCTGCAACCGTCGTAGCGGACTTAGGAAACCTGTTTTGTCTAATGCGTATCGCAGTAGGAAGGAGATAGACATCGGAGCCAATGTTGCGCAACACCACGGGCCAACTTATTCAGGGAAATGAACAGAAAATGTAAAGGTGGACCGAACAATTCGACGGGCTGCTCAACACTCCCCTCCCCCATCAAACCAACCCGGCTGTCCACAGGTGATAAACAGTTCGGAGACCTACGATGTTAATTATGATCCACCTAATAGAACATAAATTGCTAATGCAGTTACTTCTCTGAAAAGCAGGAAGATCCCTGTAGCGGACGAGGTACCACCAAAGCTATTCAAAGCTTGTCTACCAACCTTCACTCTCTTTTCCATTCCATTTGTGAAAGAGAAGCTTTTCAAAAAGATTGGGTAAATTCAGTTTTATTTCCTGTTCCAAAAAGGGTGGCAAATCAAAATGTGAAAGTCAAAGAGGTATCAACTTCATTGATACTGCGGCCAAATTGTTTGCAGTTATACTGCTCAACCGCTTTGCAGTCATCAAGATTACTTGCACTCGCCCGAATCAAGGGGGTTTAGACGGGCAAGTGGCTGTGTTAAAGAACTCTTTACTCTCCGTAGGATTTTGAGACACCGCTACAAATTCCAACAATCTACCACAGCATATTTCATCGACTTCCGCACTGCCTTCAAATCTGTTGATAGAGAATTATTATGGTGCATATTGCGGTCTGACGGGATGCCTGGGAATTTCATCGGGTTTTTTAAGTAGTAGTAGTACTACTCAGGGACCCGGGCACGCGTCCGTATATATGGAGAAGAATCAGCTGACTTTACACGCAGCTTTGGAGTAAGGCAAGATTTCTCCCTATCGCCGGTGTTATTCAATTACACAGTAGATTGAATAATGTGACAAGCACTCGCCGACAACCCCGGCGTGCAGTTTGGCTCAGGTAGATGGATTGTAGACTTAGAGTTTGCGGATGATGTCCTCTTACTTGGGGACAGCATGTTCAACCTCTAGCCTGTTGTCAGTCGCATTGATTAACTTGCCCAGACCATTGGGCTAGAGATTAACATGTTGAAAAGCAAAATATTTTCGACCAAAACTGCCAAGACACAAGCCCTCATGATTAACGTGGAGGAGCTTGTTGAATCAACTCAATTTTTCAAGTATCTTGGCTCTACAATAAGACCAAACGGTCAGGCTAAGAATGAAATCCAATTTCTTGTAGATGGAGCTAGAAGTTTCCCTGCAACTCCTCAGAACTTAGTGGAACCGATGAGAAATAAGCTTAAATACTAAGCTTCAGGTTTATAAGGCTTCCATTTGACTCATGCTCATTTACGGTTGTGAAACATGGTCACAAAGAGTGCAAGATACAAGGAAGCGCGACTTCTTTGATTCTTGATGTTTACAACACATGTTGAAAAAAAATTGAAGAGATCGGGTTTCCAATGATGATGTTTGACGACGCTGTTTGAATATTGACAAGCTTTCGAAGATGCTGCGACGCGGGCGCCTTCAGTGGTTTGGCCACGTGTTTCGAAGGCTCGATACTCAACTTTTGCGGCAGGCTATAGCCCTTGCACCGTGCCGTGGATGACGTTGCCGACTCAGTCGTCAACTGAAGACATGGAGCAATACGACCATGGCGGATTTAGAATTACTGGGCCTCTAAACCGTATATAGAATTTGTGAGTGGAACCAGAACTGGGCCTCACACTGCACCAACCTCGCCGCCGATCCTCACGCGCGCGGGCTGTCATCATTAGAGACATCCAAGAAGCCGACTCATCCTCCTGCAAGAGTTAGTTGCTCAAAATTAAAAAGTAAGTAAGCATACGATCCTTTCCGTTTTGGGGCCACAGAGCATAGAAACGATTTTTTTCATCCAAGCGGAACTTGCTCGGTTCAATGAAAATTAGAGTTAGAGCAACGATACCAGGTGCAAACTGAGAAATTCCCGCATAGACAGATGTGACATCTACCGTGTTTGGGTCGGTAATTTACAAACTGATAGTGAGCCGGATTGGGCCAAACGACCCCTCACGCACTACACTCACCGATAGGCCTTAAGGCTGCTCTGATAACTGTATCATCTTGTAGACCAAAGTCGTTTGGCTGCCATAAAACATCCAACGTAGAGCGTCAACCCACGGTGTTCTCTTCTCACCGAGGGGACATGGTGTAGGATTTTATGTACTTCGAGCACAACGAAAAAAGTGGAAAATTTCCTCACCTGCATTCTTGAGAGCGGTTATTTTGTGTCATGACCGCACAGGTGAATTGAATGTAATATTAACTGAGAGATGAGGGTTCTTCTTTTGCAGGTAATATATCGATGGAAAACTTCATGAGTCTCAGAGAAGGGACAGGGTGCTAACTTTTGTTTATATTTTGAATTTCGTTGTGTAAAGAACAAACGAAAAGTGAACTGAAAAGCCAGGAAGCACCGGATAGCTGTTTCAACTTGGTTGGATCTCACCAGCAATCTGAATCCATCGACCCGACCGGGGATCGAACCCGGAACCTCACGGGCAGAACGCAAGCGTACTATTCACTGGGCCATCGGGCAGCTAACCGGACTGTTTCTTTTTAAATTATCTTTATACACTATGTACTTGCTTTTGCTTTGTGGAGAGAAGGTTATTCTACCGTACAAAATGAGAGCACGTATTCTCAACCCAATCAATAAAGGGCACATCACTGACTGAAAACAGCGAACTGTGCAAAGTCTTCCGTTGATGCAAACGATGCTGTTTTTCCTTAATCTTAATTGGCCTGTGTGTTTTTGGACAAGTCATATAACGAAACTGATATAATAAGCGGAGTGACGGGCACGATCGATCGATAGTTGAAAGGAGTGAAGAGGCGGGAAATGAACCGGCGTTCATCTCACATTTTCACGCGAGGAAAAAAACCGCAACATGAATTGTCATTGACTGTCTAACTTAACTACATATATGATTTTAATGTTCACCTAATGATTTGATTATCTGGTAGGGTAAAAGATAACAAAATGACCACTTAGGTCTTTGGTCACAATTTCGTCATATTACCAGTTACCTTGTGCATGTTTTACAAGATAAAGAAGAAAGTTGCGATACAATCTACCACTGAAGAATTTTCCAGTTGGNACTATTGGATTAACATAGGAGCAAATAATTCAGCAGAAATTGTGAAATAATTAATAACCACATGCAAACGATCCCAGTCGAAATAGCTTATAACACGCAGTAGCCAGTCTTGATTGATGAAAAAGACATTTACATACTTTTGAACAAAAATTCAGGTCAGACAATAACGTGCAGCTTCGATACGATTCTGACAGCCAAAAGAACTCTCGTGCTCACCTGTGGGGACCTACAGATATTTATGATGCATGGGCCATTTCTTGCATCCGGGGAAATGAATGTCAACAGGAGGGAAGGTGAGAAAAATAAACATTTGTAAGTCAACAAGGAATAAGCCACTGCAAATGCCAACTTGAAAAGAGTTGATCAGAAAGAAAGAAGCCCGAAACCATATCAAAACATACCAACAGGCATTAACCAGGAATAGTTTCGAACCAGTGCGACAAAACTGAAGGCCTCAATGAACCTGAAAATCTCTGCTAGGAAGACCCAACACATTCTTCAGTGCACACCACAACTTCAGTGCTGGAAGCTGGTAATGTCCTCACGATTGGCATCACCTGATATGCACGAGAGAATCAGATGTTTCATAATGATTATCATACTGTGATTTGTTTGGCACACAGTCTGGACTCAGGTGTTTGTGAAATATATATATATATAAGTATATATATATATATATATATGTGTGTGTGTGTGTGTGTGTGTGTGTGTGCATCACTAGGACTGACCCACGGAATACATTAGTCTTCAGCGATTACTTAGGACCTTCCGAAGGGCTGTTCATACCACAATAAATACATAACTGAAAAATCTCAGTTCGGTGGTAGTTCAGTTATGATGTGGGCTGCGTTTTCATAGCAAGGAAAGACAACTGGTAGTTCTGGACGGTACGCAAAACTCTGTACATTGGATAAACACTTCAGAACTTCTCACTGTCTGTCGTATCAAAATTCATGTGTAATTCTGCGCTTTCAACAAGAAAACGTCACCGTACATATATCGTCTGCAACGACATCATGGATTTTATAACGCAATAACAAATTAGTGAGTCGGTGTGAGCACAGTCCAGATTTAAACTCAAGGGAGAACCTTGAAGTTGCTGTTGCAAGAGGACTGTGTGAGAAGGAACGTTCGTTTTAGACAGTGGTAAAGTCAAACGAAGTTTCACTACATGTTTGAAGTGATAAAAAAGAACGAGCTCAAATCTCATTTGAGCAGCATGCATGCATCAATGATATGAATTTGTGCTAGAACGGGAAAGAGTTTACCAGACACTTCACGGAGACGCATTTATAAGTGACCATTAATTATTTCTCACCACTTTGATGGTTCTTAAACCATAGTTTGTTTTATTGAATTAAAAAAATAAGAACGTCAGTAATTATATGCATAACTGTCTCATTCAAAAACCTCCCAAAGGAGACAGCGTTGTGAGACTTTGCAAACAAAACGTACCAAAGAATCCAAGTGGTCTTTCTATTACTTCACACACTGCAGGTTACTTTGAGTAAAGTTAGCCAAAATTACAGCTCGAAACGTTTGAAAATAAAATGGGCACTTCAATTTTTTGTGGTGTTGCTGCACTATGGTTAGTGTGACATCTAAATCAACGTCATTGCATAACTAAGAGATATAATCCACAGGAAAACGGGCAGGGATCAAACAAGACTATAGAATATTTTCGAAAATCGCGCTAATGTTTGCTTTCAATAAGAAAACTGTTCTCATTCATTTTTACAGCCTTTGTGGTTATAATAATTATTTGTCTTGGCAACTTTAAATACCATGAATAGGTAGTTCAGTGAACCTCTGTTTAAATTTAAAACCCTCTCTGATTTACTCATGACGGACAATAAATATATAATATATATATATATATATATATATATATATATTACCGGATTGCGAACAAGCATGACACCAAAGCAACAAGAATAACAATGCACGGAGGGATTGGGATATAAAACAGAGTGAGATGGGGGTCAAACGGTTACAGAGGGGAACAAGAATATCAATTTGTTTGTTTGTTGCACCGTACATTGGCAGTTTTGGGTGTGTTAGTTTATCGTTTTTTAAGGGACCACGGGATTTCAACAGTTAAACCACACAGCATTCGCGCCACTGATACACCCCTTAGCATCTCTTACCAACAAAAATCCTCATCCCCTGGGCCACAACCTGGAACGTGGGCTGTAACAACCAAAGCCAAAGATGAAGCTAAATTCTTCATACCTCTACTCCAGGTCATGGTCTGATCGCCGCGGCGCTTCCCCCAGGCTTGTCCATCATGTGCAAAGAGAGCATAGAAAGGTAGACGATGGGCAAAACGTGACCAAGCCAGCGGAGGTGGGGCACAGAGATTACTCCTTGTAGAGAGTGACTGTCCGCAGTGAACACATGACGATGAACCTCGTTATTGCTCCCCGACGTTCCCATCAGACACGAGCAATGCTTCGGAGATATTAGTGATCGAATACAGAAAGTTGATTAGCATCCTTAACGCGGAGTGGTTAGGTTTCGCAATGGTAAAACAGAACACTATTAAAAGCATCATATCTTCTGGAGCTCGATGCAATTAAGGCTCTATTTCTTGAACCAGCCGGTCCGTTTCAGAATTTCGATGCACCTTTGGGGCATACTTTCTAAGAGAGTCCGGAACGCATCCTTGTCTGTAGACAGTCATTCTGATGTGTATGCAGGGCTCCAATTGATAAACCGCTTTGGTTTACAACCTCATTCTCTCACAATTATTGACTTCATATAGCATCTTCGTTAATGGTTCGCGAACTTCGAAGCCGCGGTGTGCATGCGATCGAGACAGTTCAAATTTAAACGTTTACACTTTCCTTATGTCAGCTTTATGTCAGAGGCTTACTCATGCATTCAGGGTCTGATGCAGAAGGACCGCTCCGCAAGTGTCCAGAAAGTGTGTCAAGGGTCCGCTGCGGAAAGATTGCACCACGTGATAAAACCTTGACTCATTTAAATCGAACCCGAGGGGAGCGTGATACTTTTGTCGCAGTCATGTTTTACATTTTCTATCATGTTTTATTTTGAATGAAAGCTAAGAGCTTGAAATTTCGTATTTAGAGTTTCTACTTTACTATCGCAATAATACTCGAAATGGTTATTGCGATTCACTCAGAAATGGAGGGGCTGCGAATCAACCATCATGGTCAGTCGTCGGCAGAGTTGCAACTCTAAACGTAGATTAGTTCATGTTTGTGGTTTAAAAAATCGATTACTTTATGAAGATACTTGTCCTAAGCGTAAACTGAAGCTAGTGAAATGCGGCAATTCTTCACTGATGGTTAGCATGAATCGGATAGATGAATTTTCATATTACGGTGTCCTACGGCACATGCTCATCTTTGGTAGTCATGCCCTTTTAAGACCCAGAAAGCTTCCTACAAAAAACAAGCCGGTGATGTGCTGATTTATCATCTGTGACGGAGACGGAGCAATTCAGGCCGTCAAAAATTGCGATCACAAGCTAAGCTTTGCTAAGCTTTTACTCATTTTATCCGGTTGGACTGCATTTCTGACGTTCAGATTGATGCAGAATTGATTAAGTAGATTTGAATATAGCTTACGGAATTTTCGAGCAAACATTCACTGCATACAATGTGTGGCAGGACAAACGTGTTAGTGGACAAACCATGAGGGTTGGAGATATTATCCTACCCGAAGAAAACCAATGCATTGTTGATCCGATGATCATTCACTCCACACAAACGCACATTTGTATTACTAAACAGAATATGATAGTCAATATTTCGCTAGTTAGCCTAATTTCATGAACCTATTCATCTGTATAGCCCCCGTAGCATTACATGTTCCCAGATTTTTTTCTAGACCACATCCCTGAAACACTCAGCCAGATTGCGGTTGGGATGCGTGTCAAGCCACGGCAAAATATGATTAACAATGAATAATTTAATGGGATAATAATTTAACTCGCACGGGAAGTAATACGTTACGGTTCTGAAAACCGTATCTGGATTTTTTTCAAGCAACCGTTTGGGCTGTTCATTCAAAACGTTTAGGCGATATAACCAGCAAAAATAAAATCGCCTTCTTCTGTCTCTTTAAGAAGCCCCAAATCTGGATTGGAGTTGTGGAACTTGGGGTAACGTCCACGAAAGTGGTGATGTTGGTATCTCTCCCGGTTCGGGATACACTGGCATTCAACTTGGGATTCCACTCAATATTCACCTGAATGCACAGTATACACCGAGGCGGGTGGGGCAGGTGGACACATCCTTAGTTATTTTATCTGAACGTATTTTCCGTACTTTTCAATTATCTTACAACACCCACCCGGGATTCCTATGTTAAATGGATGTCTCAAACATTTTCTGTGCGTAAAACAGATTCATCCCGGTTTCTTAACGGAGCCAATCAAAATGATTTTGTTTGCCCTACAATACACTGTATGAGGTCAACCATCTCTATGAGTCATACAAACACAAACCTCGTAATTAGCCAAACAAAAATGATTGATCCTACCGGATCAATGCCGTATCGATTTGTACGATTCCATGTATTGTTCTCTCGACTGAACGTGTATTTAATAGTATAAGCAGAAAGCATCGGAAATTGGTGAATCTTTCAAATCACAATATTTACGCCATATGTTGGGCAACTATTAAAGATATCATTTGTTATGATGTGAAAATCACCTCCGACTAGAGTCATGGAATGGAAATCAAAAAGACAACCATTTTGTCACTAAATTATTAATAAATATATACTGGAGCTGGACAGAACAAAATGAAAACAACGATAAGAAATGCGATAAAATAAATAATCGTATTGTAGTTTCATAGTCTACGTGAATAATTGTTACGTACTAAACAATCGGTTACCCCCGGTGACCAGAAACGCATCTAAAGTTTGCAAGCAGTCGGAGATCATCGAACCTTCTGCTTGCGAGGAACATGCAAGATCCACAACCCTGATTTGAACTCCAATTAGTACAGAAGGTTGTGTGAGTGTTTCTAACACGGCATGAGATCGATGACTTTTCAACAACTACTGGAATATTGATTGCGCAATTTAATTCCTTAACGAATTCAATCTTCAAAGAGGAATTTTTGCAATATATTGCAGATTTTCATGATGACTTTCACTCGGAAATCGATGAAAGTTGCTTAAACAGCGAGGTATAAAAAGTTATGTGATGATTCAGACCGGCCATCAAACCACACCCAGCATAGTCATCGGGTAAGTTCAGACGGGTGAGTAAACGGTATGGTCAAGTCAACTGAAAATTTCACGATTTCTCCTGCCAAAGTTAATCCGCATTCATTGTTTTATTCTTTGTGGTCGAAATTCATAATTCTTTATCTATATGAAGTAGGAATTTTGCAATACATGCATAATGTTTCCGATCGGTACTTTTCGGTGTTTTGACAATCTTACCTGTCACACCATACATTGTGACCGGTTTCAACAGTGAATGAAGGCACAGAGAATGGCGTAGCGGAGGAAAACAATGAAGTGCACTTGAAATCGAGCAGAAAAAAGAAAGATTTGTTCAACATGATCAACATCTTCGTACAGCGAAATGTGGTATAACTCTTCGATTTTCCTTCTCCCTCGCCCTTTCATTTTTATTGTTCATATGTTGTAACCATGCTAGTACTAAAACCGATTTGTGATGTATATATGGACAGATTTGCTCATGCATTGCGCTGTCAACCTACCGCACGGTATCAACACTACCCCGTCCCTCTTCATTCACAGAATAGGAAAAATGGGAAAATAGTTGGCAATCCTCTACACACGCAATGCATTCACGTGATGGAAGAGATCACGTAGTGTTTGACAAACGTAGTTCCCCAGGAAGACCAGATTACTGTATGGCGCTCTTGTTTCTTAAATAAACTCAATCATGTAACTGTGATAGTTTTTGGCATAACAATAACAAAAAAAATAACTGAAAAAACAATAAATTGTTTTTTCAGTTTCTTCAGAACACTTACGTGGAAAAAAACAATTAACTGCTTAATCGAAATCATTGTATACACTTCTGGAAAATGGTCTGGCTCAAATGAAATTTTCGGTAGTACGCATAAACCAATAACTAATGTGAGTTAATAATCTGTGTGACGAAAGAGAATTTGAACCAAATGGCGCTCCCTACGTTTATTACGGGACTACTCCAAATTGTGAACAGAAAACAAGCAACACAACGTAATGACGAATCCACTTACCGAGGCATTGGACTGTCCATCCATGATGGAGCAATGTAGATGATGGTTACACGTGATTTGGCCTCGATAATCCACTGTTGTTTGTACTACACGAAATATTCCATGATGGAGCAATGTCTCAGCCGTGGCTAGGACACGAGATTACGTTTTACTCGAGTTACACACGCTCTATGGCACAAAAGGAAAGCAGGTGAGCGAACGAACTAACGACCGAGCAGGGGCAGTGTATGTGTTGCCTTGACTTCGAGAAGCCGCCTGCGGCAATCACGAATGACGCAACGTGTGGCGTGTGTGCGCTGATGTGTCGACTGTGTGCAAGTGCCTGTGCGCGCGTATCCACACGACTCCGACGTCATGGGGCGGGGCGGTCGTGCGCACACGCTACAGCACTGACACACACACTTACAAGCGAGCAAGTATGCGTCTCTGTGTGTGTATGTATCTGTAGCGTGAGCGCTCCTGCGCACACAATAATATTGTGTTATGCTGTGTTACTCTACCCTGCGCGTACGCCTTGGATACGTGTGCATTTGTCCCACTATCGAACGTAAGCACGTGGGGACGTAAGCATGCACACACACACACACATGCGCATTGGAATCACAGTGCACGTACCTTTGCTCACATTTGCACATACACACACACAAGTGCACACGTGCACATTCGCATAGCCCCATATTACGTCTGTTTGTTTATCGATCACTTACGACCCGGATTGGCTGTTAGTTTTTGGTGACCTCACCGACACACACGGCCGCGTACGCTATGCCAATTCATTGGGCCGGTACAGTCGTCCCCAGTGCCGCCGTAGGGAAGGCCTTGCTCGGCTTCTTACTGGTCCCACTAGCTGTCCGCTCGTCACCTCGTCAGCGTTACCGACTCTGACGTGGCCACAACCAGTCATGTGATCCACGTGCGCACAGTCAGCCGCTAAACAAACAGTAGTGCGCTTGACACACTGGACTGCAACCGCACCACGCACACCATGCATTCGAGTCATGCGGTTTGTTCCCATGTGGCCGTGTGAGGCTGGGTGATTTGTCAACCGAACGTGTCTACATGACTTTGTGATTTAATTTGTTAAATTCAACTTTAATTGAGAGGGGAATTTGGAATTATGGATGTGAGGTCAGTCTGCGGATTGAACTTGACGTATTAAATGTTTTTATTTGCGACTGAGCTCGTAGTCAGCTTTTGATCAGTACTCGTTTCAGAGACCGACATTGTCAGTTATCGATATGATTTGCCTTTAAAATATCGCTGATATGAACACAGGCAATACACAGTAAAACTATAACGATAGTCAAAAGTTGCAATTATTTCAATATCGTGCACCCGATACATCTATTGAGATGCGGAAACAGACATAAGGAGTCACCCGAGTGAGTGATTCATTTACGCATTGTTTTCAATGCGCTGTAACAATGAGGGCATTCACATCTTGGAAAAAATCGACATAAGTACAAAAAATATATTCTGGCTTGAGTTGTCAGAACCCAGTCTGAACACAATGTTGAGTCCGGGGTGGTGGTTGTCCGCAATAAGCCTACCAAATCGGGGTTGTGTTGTTGAGTTGAGGCAGAATAAAACGATCGAATCATCCATTGGGTAGGTAGTACTCTCGCGTTCAGTGTTTAAGAACCCGGGTTCGATTCTCAGGGAGATGATGGATTCGCATAGCTGCGAATAGTAAATAAAGCCCGATAGTTTCGATTTTAGCCCAGGGATAAGAGCACTTTCTAGTTTAAGCAATACATGTTTTGATCTTGCGGATAGCAGCTTTTGAATTGGTCGTAGTCCACTTCCCGAAAACTGAACGTACATGTGAAAAGCTTGTACGGAGATCATTATGATTGTCGTAAAGTGAACTTCGTCGTGTGCAGAGCAAATTAAAAAACAACTGAAAAGCCAGTGTACAGTTGCATTCAAGCTCTGAAGCGAGGAAAAGCAGCAGAACCGGATGAGCTCCCTCCCACTCTTTTCAAGATGGGGGCGATAACTTCGTAAGCTCCATTACTACCCTACTGCGCAACATTCGGACGCAACAACACATTCCTTCATCTTGGGGCGAATCACTGATCGTTCCCATTTTCAAGAAAGGATCTCGCAACGATTGCGAAAACCGCCGCGGAATAAGTTTGATCCCAATCGCCACCAAAGTGCTAGCTTCAGTTATACTTCGACGTCTGATACCTTTAAGAGAGACCAAGATCCGTGAACAGCAATCCGGATTCCGGCCAGTCCGTGGATGTATTGATCACATTTTTACGTTGTGTCAGATCCTTGAGCTGCGTCACAGCTACGGCCAACGATCGCAGTGTTCCTTGACCTAAAAGGAGTCTTCGACTTAGTTGACCGCGAAGCTCTGATGGACTGCCTTCTTCGAAAAGGAATGCCCCAGAAGTACGTCAACCTAATGAGGTCACTGTACTCACAGACCTCCGGTCGTGTAAGGGTTTACGACAATCTAAGAAGGCTGTTCGTCACCAGCAGTGGCGTCCGTCAATGATGCCCTCTTTCGCCGTTCCTGTTCAATTTTGTCGTAGACGAAATACTGGAGAGCGCACTAAGTGGACTCCAAAACGTAGGTATTGAATGGGCAGCTGGAGAAAAGCTGTGCGATTTAGAGTACGCTGATGATATCGCCTGTCCGTTCGAATGTATGGAAGACGCGCAAAGCGCACTTGACAGATTAACAAGTGCAGTAGCCACATTCGATATGTGCTTTGCATTGAAAAGTGATGATGTAGGACTGGGTTTCGTCTACTCCCGCTCTGAAACTAAATGGCCAAGATTTAGTTGTGGTGGATTATTTTTCCTACTCAGGTAGTTGCGTGACCAATGCCGGCAGTGCAGCAAAGGAGATAACCGCCCGCATTTCCAAGGCTCGAGCAGCACACACAGGACTGAAACACCTTTGGCGTAGACGCGACGTTTCACTGAAGTTGAAAGGTCGTGTATATTGTGCTAGCGTTCGTTCGGTCCTGCGTTATGGTTGTGAGATCCAGAATTTTTGAGTAGAAGATATCCGTCGACTAGAAGTTTTCGATTATCGATGTTTACGTAGTTTAGCCCAAATTGAATAGAGCGAACGGGTTAGTACCGTGGAGGTAATCCGTCATGTGTTTGGGAGTCTATCAGGTATAAACTTATTAGCACACCGAATTCAGATTACTAGACTTCGCTGGCTGGGGCACGTATTGCGTATGCCCAGCTGTCGTCTGCCGCACCGCGCCTTACTCGCTGTAGCTAATCCGGGCTGGAGGAAACCGCCTGGAGGTCAACAGATGACGTGGAGACGAGAAATGAAGAATTGCACAGAGCCATTAGGTAGAATAGGTGTCTCTCACCTTCCAGGTTGGGATCCGAAAGACTCCACAACTGGTTGATCGGAGACATTGAAGGATATAGCGGCAAACCGACAGTAGTGGCGTTCTTGTTGTTGTTTCTTATCAGGTCAGAGTGCTTGAAACGATATGTATGCAGAGTTCGATTGCGTACTCTGTGTGTTGACCATGGAGGTTCACCTTCTTCCCCCTCCCTCAAAACAGGTCCAATCCCTGTCTACCTTAAATTTTACCACTAACCTTGTGTGCATTGCGAGTTTGGCAGCGATCAGTGAAGTTCGCTTCACTGTATTTCGCTGTACCATTACGACGATAATGATTGTGCTAGTATTAACCTTCAAGATACTGGAAGTTTACCGACAAGAATCTTCTTTGGAAATCAAATATAAAACGGTCTGAGAAACCAACGTCAGATCACTAAATTGACATGCCAAGAACACAGGTTTGCACAATGTATCCTGGATCATTTCGCTGCATTTGTACAGGTGCATAATGCAGTCTATGTGATCAATAGTATAGGGTCAGTAAATAACAGAATCGTAGGTGGAGAAAGTTTGCAGTCAAAATTACTCACTAAGGCAACGCAAGAGTAATAAGCCATTTACCCTGTTTACACATTTTGCGACAGCAATTTTGAATGGCTAGTTCTTCGTGTTGTAGAGGATTTTGAAGGCGTCGCGCAGCATGACACAGTGTGTTGTGTGAACAGAGTTTCCTACGGGGCATTGGTGATCTCATACTTCCGAAGTTCCCAACCATTGTTCTCTAAAACCAGACCGAGATGTGCTCGGTTACTCGGTGATGCAGTTGTCTCTCCGTTCTGCCGATGTCGATGGGCGAGCATCCACACCATATTATGATCACATAGACTGCAGTATGCACCTGTACAGATGCAGCGATGTTTGCAATTCACGAAATAGTATCATGAATGGGCTTCGATGGGCACGATCTTGCGCCTCAGATTACCTACAATTAGATAAGCAACTGTCTTGGGTGGTCGCCGGTGTCAATATCCTACAGTTCAGTGTTCTGCGGAAGGACTCTATCGCTAAGCTTAGCATGTTGAGGTGATTTAATTCGTTTTAAATAAAAGAAGCGGTTTGTTGTCCACCATTCATTCTTAATATTTTGCAAGATTAAAAGTGAACTGATGCTAAGCTGGACCAGGGCTTGACGAAAGCAGTAAAAGTTGATCATGACAGAGGAAGGTGATAAATGGAACCCTTTGGAGCACGTAAGTCCACATTGGTTTTGACCTCGCCGTTGCTTGTTCACAGTTCCATGCATTAGCTAATGTCTCTTTTCGGATTGTTTTCATAATCGTTTTCACTGTCCATTGACGATATGAGAACTGCAAATATAATCTGTAGTGCACCAGTTGAAAAAGTAGGCCTCCTATGATTTATTGCCAGCCGCACAGTAGGATGATTAGGCCAATCTGACAGCGAGGCTAACGCACGTGGGTAAAAGTGAGCTTTACCATGAACACCAGTAAAAGTTGGTGCTGCCGCAATATTTTACCATTTCGCAAATTTAGTGGAAATACAAAAGGGAGAGATTACATACTGAATTTTGTCTTAAACGGAGCAAATGACGCGTGAACTGGGCAGCTGCTCTGTACACCGCCAAGTTCGTTAAATAATCTAAAGTAAGCAGCTGATTAACTTAAAACTCTTCATTGGTGAAGTTTTGAGTGCCACATAGCTGTCTAGTTGAGCTTCCCACTGCTTTTGGTCAATTCTGTTTTTTAAATTTGTGCAGCCCCGTTCAATGGCAGCTTAACCTGAAAATGGTAGTGAATATCTATTCCAAAATGATTCGAGTCTATTCTGTGGGTTAATCACATCTTGGCAGCATTTACATTTATTCATAATTTGTTTTTGAGTACAATACCACAAGCTTTTCCGGGTTGGTGCGAACGATTCAAAGGGATTCGTATCCAGAGCGTTCGGTTAACCAGAACGAGGCAGTGGGTGAAGTCTACGGCTCAATGAAAGGGTTGTTGTCCATTCAAATAGGATATTATGCAGTAAAGATACAATTCACATACCCAAAATGAAAATTTACCCGAATGTCTGATCGATTTTTCTAACCTAAACGTCCCTGAATTGGTTTGTTAGAGAATTAAAAAAAACCAAGATTTTCGCTTCAGTGAAAAGCATCTCTACCATGAGACGGTAGTGATTACAGCTTCCATTGCAGAAATTATAAGAGACTCACCCCTCGGAAAAGAATTTTCTTTGGAGTGCAGCTTTTTCTGTTATTTTTTTAAGGGGGGGGGCAGGGACGATTGAAATCTTCAAGAGTTGGTTACTTTCTTCAAGAAAGGATGCTGCATTTGACGATCAGATATTCAGTGTTTATTGTATTGCAATTTATTAAAGTATGTGGAGAGTTGACTACAGCAGAAATGGGATAAATTCGAGGTCCCCGAAAGTGCTATCCACAAATGTAAGAACGTTTGCTGTCCAACCTCGGACCTCACCAGAGAGCTATCTCAATGAAGTAACAAGATCGGAGATTTTCATGTGCCTAACGTATTATCAAAATTCCTCAGTGTGTCACAATTATGAACAAACCTGTTCTGTTTTCACCGTCGCTAGGATTGTTCTCACAGGCTAGACACAAACAGCCCTTATTTCTTCAACCGCTCTGTGATCTCCACGGATTTGATTCCTTGTTATTTGCCAGTCATTTTATTCATATTAATGTTTATGCTATGGCCTCAGATGTGAGAACAGTGAATTGAGGATATAAGGGGAGGATAACACTTTACAAATGTCGTTTATTAATTATTATTTAAAGTAACCTGCGAACTACGCAGTCGTGCCTCGAACGCGATTCATGGTGAATCTTATCAATTCAGTATTCGTTTATCCCTGTATACTGGGCTAACCGCATAGCCAGTTTAGATGTTTTGTTAACTGACAGTTCGAAAGAGCACTGGTCCCACGCTTGCTATCAGCGTTCGTTCGGCTACACGCGGAGTACGCTGTTCAAGTATGGAATTCATGGTTGAACCGCGAACGTGTACTCGCCAAGCGATTCCGAGAACACCTCCTTCCGAACAATCTTCTATGCCAGGAGCAGCATGGGTTCCGTCCGCAGCGATCTTGCTTCTCGAATTTGTTACTTGCTTGGGAGCAGTGGGCGTCCGCCAAGGTCGCTGGCCACGAAACGGACGTCATCTTCATTGACTTCAGCAAGGCTTTCGACAAGGTGCCACACGGACAGTTGTTGGAGAAGCTTAAGGCTCACGGTGTTGCAGACCCACTACAACCCTGGATCGAGGATTTCCTCGTCAAAAAGCTTTTCGCCTCCCATGTTAGCCCTCGGCTTGAAAACGGTGGACCCGCTGTATACCCCTGCACGCTTTCCGAAATGGGCAACTTGGAACGGGTACAACGCTACGTCACTCGTCTAGTCGCGGGACTTCGTGGGATCAGCTATTAAGATCGGCTTCAGGCTTTTGAACTTTATCCGGTTGGCTGCAGGAGACTCCGCGGGGATTGGATCTATCTGTGGAAGGTTCTTCGTGGTGATCTGGGACCGGAACTACATGCTATGTTTCCACTGCATGACTGCAACCGGACGCGGGGCCACAGGCTCACCCTCCGGAAGCTGGAGTCGACGGGGCTTCCTTTGGTTTATCGCCCTTCGCGGAGGGCGACTTCTCCCTGGAATTCACTCCCGTCGGATATGGTGGAGGAGCAGAAGGAGGCACGATTCAAACGACGTCTCGACGAGCATTTAGTGAGACGCTGGCAACGTGCAGAATACTGAGCGGGTTGCTATCGGTACCGGCGGTGACGAGGCTCATACAGGGCGTGGCTCCTCTGCCTTCGACATATGAAGAAGAACATCCGCAAAGGCCGACAAAAAGTTGGTAAAAGATCTGTATAACAATAAATACTACGAAAGACTGCAAATATTGGCACTCTATTAATCTCAGTACCGCCGATTTCGGGGGGGGGGGGGGGGGCTAATCTTGGCATCAACCCAAACACCCTTGCCGTTCTATGATAACTTTATCTCAGAATGATCCCCTCAGCAGACATCCACTAAAGTTGAAGACTCAGAACAGCCACCTTGATTGCCGGCATCACTCGGCTGCAGTCAGAGTGTGCGGCGTATGAAATTCTCCTCCATCCGATGAAGTGTGTGCTCCTAAAGTCGCAACTGGATAAAGCATCGAAACACTTAAAATTTCGACATCCGTGAATGATCATGCAAATTATTATTATCATTATTTTCTCTTTGTGAAGTTATTCAAAATATTCTGTAAAAATCCTATGGGGCTTGATAAGCTTTAGCTTTGTTAAATCACGCATAATAAAACTTTGACTTTGACGCATGTAACACGAATACTGTGAGATTTTACGCTCATTCTTTTCAATCACTTACATAAAACAACGTGCTATCTGGGCAATATTGTCTTAGCAACCGTATTAAACAAACATAAAGGTGAAGGGAGTTCGTTCAACACAACTTCAAGGTCATGGTGGACGAAGTAATAAATTCGTTGCACACAGAACCGGCGGAGTTGTGAAATCTGATTAGCACTGTTTTGCCTTTGGATTGCGATTACATAACAATGGGTTCAAACATAAAATCAGGTCAACTGGTTGCGATCACTTGTCCAGTAGTTGCTAATACTGGAATTGTTTCACGGTAGCTGATGGGTGTATTATGTAACATCAACTTTGTAAGTCAGCCACTTATATTCTGACATATTCTGACATTCATTGCGATAAAATCATCGAGTTATTATGTCAATCTAATTATGAATCTGACTCGAGATGAATTGATATGTCACAGGAAAAAAGAACAGGATCGATAACTGCGTTTTCCAGGGACCTAGAGTAATACTTCTGGTTGGATGGGAAACTGCGCTACTGGGAAGGCTCGGTATACCGCCAAACTGAATATAAGATCCACTTGTTTGGTTATACGGTCCCTTTAGAAGGCCAATTCAATGTGGACAACTTTTCTTGGTTTTATGGGAATGGGGTAACCGTTGGGTTTCTGTCCCCTATGAACACCGATTAACATTTCATATGAGTATATGGTGAATAATACGTTATTCCTTTAGGAGAACAGTCATTAATTTGGGGGAGAGTCAAGTTGAGTTTTCACTAATCCTTATTTGTATGACACCACTGGATTTACAGATGGCAAAATGCACCTATTGAACACTCTAGATTGTCTTCGCATGGATGGAGAATTGATTGGTCCCCTCTGATCGTTCAATGAGGTCGAAGTCTAAAACAATCAAAACAGTTATTTTTCTCCTCCTTATACGAAACAGAATGATACGGACGGATATAAGACATTAGCCATCATTAAAGAACGCAAAGTTACCGAAGATTAAAACATCATTTACAGATAGTTCGTGTAAAATCCCTCTGATCTTGTCGAAATATATTTAAAACATCCTCCAATCATCCTGCATTCATGTTATACGGTGAGTTTTATCTGCACTTGATAGGTCGTCTTTCTGGTGCATCAGTTTCGTCCAACGTTAGTGATCCTTACACTCCATGATGCTTTCATCCCGATTGTTTGAGTTGTGTGTGTGTATGAGTGTGAAAAACATCAACCATTTTCGCCCAAACACAAACAGGTATTGTAAAATGAAATAGATATGAGGTTTCAAGTGAGTAATGGAGGATTTGGTTCAATTTCAACGGTGAATTCGTCATGTATATAGCAAATGAAGCGTGAAATGAAAAGCTAGGAAGCACTGGACAGCTGTTTCGACCTAGCTGGGTCTCATCAGCAGTGCGAATCCATCGATCCAACTGGGGATCGAACCGGGGACCTCACAGGTAGAACGTATGCTACCCACTTGACCACGGGGCAGCCGATCAGACCGTTTTTCATTTTCTATTTACATGATATAGCACAACCCATCTTTGCGAGCTTGTTGCGGGTCACAGATCCTGCTCATCTCAGCACTAACCTCCGGATTATGACTCGGATGGAAACATTCACAACCTGACTACTTATTTCAAGTGAGTAATGGAGGATTTGGTTTAGTTTTAAAGGTTGCGCCATATTGTGTAAATAAAAAATGAAAAACGATCTGACCAGCTGTCCCGTGGCCAAGTGGGTAGCATACGTTCTACCTGTGAGGTCCCGGGTTCGATCCCCGGTTGGGTCAATGGATTCGCACTGCTAATGAGACCCAACTAGGTCGAAACAGCTGTCCAGTGCTTCCTAGCTTTTCAGTTCACGCTTCATTTGCTATATACATGACGAATTCACCTTTGAGATATGAGGTTCTTTAGTAAAGAGTTTAGCATTTTGCACTGGACTCAGCTTGATCACCTGCACTTATGCACTACTTTATTCCCGGTCTTTAGTCTCACACAGGCATAACGGTCCTGGAGTATTTGGTGGTCAACGCCTCCACCTCAGTCTATCCTCAGTTAATTTGATAACACTGATTGTAGGGTAAATCAGCTGCATTACAACTGACCATCTTTCGTCGCAGAATACTGACGGTAAAGGATAATTAGATTTGGTCAATTCATTCCAGCCGAGTCTGTGTAAACCAAGTCCTTTTTGTTTGGTTTTAACAAAACTGCTATAGAGATCACCTGGGTACTTTTTTGTCTGTGATAGCATCGCGCACACCTTTATTTTCCAAATATATATGTTCAGTCACTTTGTTTTTCTACCTCTGGTTAGCAAAAGTCGCCCATCCTGAATGGGGATTGATTGTCTAATTTCAAACTAATCAGCAGTCAAGATGTGGGTATCCGTCAGCTGATTGCTTAAACATCTCGTGTACGCATGTGATTGATGGGAGGTGTTAGAGCAAATTAGATGCGAACGTCATTTGAATGCATGTGGAAAGTTTGCGCATAAGATTCTCATCGACTCCACACATCCGCTACACGCTGACCTAACTTCCCGTTGTTCCCATCCCTCAACTAGATCACAATATCGTTGTGTTCCCTCTAGAATAAACATTTATCGTAACTCCACAGTATCCTCATTAGCACGTATTCTTGTTAACAAAGAACAGGTTTTCACAGAATCTGTTAGCAGTTTTGGAACTTAAAACTCCTTTTTTCATTGTTATTTCCATTTTCTCTCTTGCTCCAAACTGTATATTTTTTAACTGAAGTGTGGGATTCATGCTTGCAGAAGTTATTACAATACAATACAATACAATACAATACAAGAAATAAAACTACCACGGGAAACTCTTGTGCCCGCTAAATCATCTGAAAAATGTGTCAACTCAGCTGATTGTAAGAAATACACTACTGTCCCTTCCCAAAATATGTTAAAAGAAGATGATATATGACGTGCAGGTTGCTAGCGCCGAACGAAGTTCTTTGTTACTATATTCTCGAAAATGAACTAGCTCATTTGAAACTTCTGGTAGTTAGATCTCTTGAATGGGACCTACTGTCTTGCTGTTCCAAATAGCCATATTTTGTCCTGTACCAAGGTTACTTTAGAGGGTTTAGTCAGCTTTCGAGCTGTTAAAACGTTCGTTTGTTTTCCGGGTTTCGAAATCGGACAACAAACGTTTTATCGCTGGTCGCAACAAAACCTTCACTGCGGTTGCTTGTAAGGTGCCATCATAGAACTTCATTGAACACTTACTTTCGTCTGGTGGTGGTATTCTATTAGTGAGACATGTCAATCAATCGAACACCGAACCATAACACCTATGTGCAGCACCAAGACAAAAGGCCTAGGGTTGTCATGTCATTCACTGCATGGAACTGTGGACCAAATAAGGTGGAAATAGACAGACTTCAAGCAGAAAGTTTTGTTCCGACATGCTCAGTTTCACTTTCAACCAGACAAAAGTTTCTTCCTCGTCTTGTATTCCACCTTCGGGGTCATAACACTCACTCTTTCGCACCAATATTTCTGTGTTGGGTTGAATTGCATTCTTTTTTCAAGTTTCGTGAGATGGGATAAACTTAATTTGTCCTTTTTATTCGGTATCATGAATTTCTAGCTGGTTAAATACTGATAAGCATACTAATCCCCTAGTCCTCGTTCCGTAATACCCAGTGATTTTCTGATCCCACGTATCGTACATTCTTAAATCTACCACGGACTCGATCCCGCATTTCTTTTGCTATAGATGTAAATCTCTAGGAGGTGATACTTGAATCTTCGTTCAAAGACTGTGTTCATTGCAAAGAGTCAACTGTTCACTGCCTTACGGCTGTTTCACTCAATAAATCCACTGGGGTTCTAACCCGGGTACGACAGTGGTTGTATCCACTTCCAGACTACTTGGGAGATTCTAGCGACCCCCTCATCTGTTTACATCATGTCAACACTGCATGATGTAGCTCTCCTTTGCCTCTGTCGTTGAACCCCTATAAACTTTTCTGATAGCAATCGATTCTCTGATCCATGATTCTTCACTAGGGTCCTATTCCAACTAGGCGCGAGGTCCTCACGTATTGAGCACGGATTAGTTAAATACTCAAGAATAATCAATGAGGCCAAGTTATTTCTTTTTGTGCTTCAAAGGTCATCGGTTATTTTTCCGGTCCAATAACCCTTGTAGTAAGGGAATTTGAATTTATCTATGGTCCCATATACTCCACACATTTGTTGATCGATATCACTGATCGATCAGTCATCTAGCACCAATTCCATCGTTTCAAGTGCGGCCTGCGTCGCTACCAACTTATGATCCAACTGTACACATGCATAGCAAAATTTTTCATCACCTGAACCGATGATATCACCCAGGTGGATGACGCAACGCTTGCAATCAACAAACTTGTTTGAAAGTGTGATCCAAGCAATAGGAAGACACGTTTCGGTTATATGGAGAAGCCGCATGAGTGATTTTAGAGCAACCACCTAATAAACGACTGAGACCGTGCTACGCACAGTTAACATTCAGAGAATCATGGTGGTGCGAAATTCCGCATTGCCACTCAAGTAATACCCAGATGAGAAAAAAGATGTAGGTGGAAGTGGTGAGCGACAGAGTGTACAAAGCTGAAACAATCTGAGGATCAAAAAGGCAATCCAGACAGATGTACAAATACCAGTTTGTCAAGTGGTCATGTAAAGTAAAACGGACATCGGCTGACCGACTTAAAAAAGAAGCCTTCCGTAGCTCGGCAATGATGATCATAGATGCCTATATCCCCGTTTGTATATTTTATATAATCTCAATCGGAAATTACCACTGTGCTGAGGTGTTACTCAAATCTTTGATTCCATGGGAATAAACAACCAAACAGTGGGCCAGTCTAAGCAGTCTTTATCGAATTTATGAAAAATTCGACTCAGTAGTGCATCTATGTGGTTATCCTGCATCAAGATCCGAGGGTATTACCCACGCACATCGATAGAGCGTTCAGGTAGCGAGCCAGGATGCGGAAATCCCAACCAATCTGATGATCTCAAGCACATTCGATCGCTTTGGTTGAACGTCGGAAGGCTAACGTACAAAACCAATTGATCGCGATTAGACAGCCAGGAATTAAAGAATCACTGATCTTGACTTGTTATATTTCTTTATATGCATATTCGGATAAAACTAATCGTATCCTCAAACAGCTACGGTAATGTCTGGATTTCCGCTTTTCAGTCGGTCTTCGGTTCGAATTCTGGTTCGTGTTATCTGAAAGTGAACGTTCACACAATTACCATTACCTATAAGTAATCTCATGCTAACGATGTAATTAGAATTTCAATGAATAATCAAGCAAGATATTACTAGGGATTCCAGGTTTAATTGATGAAATAATTGTAATTACTATTACTTATTTGTGTGGTCTTCCCTTTCATGTTCAAAATATTTGACTGCATATTTTATCGATTCCATAATAACGGTTCCGAAAACTTTGACCAGGATGTCATTTTCTCACGGCCACTTCCTGTTATCTAGGTGTTAATGTTAAATAAAAATAAATAATTTTTTTCTTTTTTCGCTTGTTAGTTGTAGAAATGTACAATAAACTTTCTGGAAGGGGTTACGACCATACAAAGGCTACCTGGGGAAATACTGAAAGTGGAAAAATGGATGGCGGTGGCGAGGTTTGAACTAGTGACCTCCAGGTGATTAAGTGATCGAAATATTGCCAAATCTGGCCAACTGTACCAGAGAAGAAGCAAAAAGTAAAACATACGAGAGACTAGCTTTCAAATGTGTGTTTGTGGTCAATCGAATTGCCCGATTACTTAGTGTCGATTCTGTGTTCTCCTGATCTCTACTCTGAAGCTGAATCGAAAAGCTTAATGGATAATGCTAAATCTAGGGTTTGATTCATTGTATTTTTCTGGACTAAAAATGTTGTTTCGACAAAAAATATTTATCACACGGCTGCTTTTACGGAGGACTCCGGATTTCGATGAAATGTTAACTTTACATTGCAGTGCTGTATCGATGAAATATCCCATTTTGTATGTTGTTGTTTTGATTGAATGTATGGTTTATGCACATAACTAGCAGACTTTTGTGAAATATTTGAGATTAAGCACTACCGCTCGTGTGTTGATAACGCGAACCTGTAACTCAATCACGATTGACGTATTTGATTCCTCGTTGTGGAATTTCAAGAGTTTGAACGAACTGTCGTACTCCTGACCTACGCGATGACGCAAACTACGGGCGACATGTAACAGTCTCAGGACAACTGTGATGAGTCAAGTTTCCCAGATGATACCTGAAAAGCACCTACTCGTTACAGTTTCTGGACAATGAACCACAGGCCGATTGTGCCGACCAATCAGAAGCCGTGCGGTTCAGACAGAAGCTGTACGACGCCAACAATACAAACACGCTCTTAGTAGATACCTGAATAACCAATAAACCTCTTTTGTACATGTTAACCCCCTTGATATCTTCCAATAAACGAACCGCAAATTCCGTGGCTTTTTCCTTGCGTATCGGTTACGTGGGATACCGTCGTGCAAGTGCCAGTGTGATTCAGTGCTTCCGTGGAGTTCGTGATTCCTAATACGTAATTCGTAATCCGTGATCTGTGTGTACTTCAACCAATAAACGAACTCTGGATTAACCTTGAAACATATCGATCTGATGAAATCATTCTACACCGGGAGATGCATATGAGCATAAAACTATATATAAGTGTATCACACTTCATTTTGATACCGTTTTCCATTTGATTACTCAAGGGTGAGTAATGGCACCAGCCAGGAAGATGTCCTATTGCTTTTCTGATATCCAATCGAAGATTGATAATCAAGATCAGAGAGATGAGTCACTTATGGATACTAACTTTGATTGAATAGTCCAGTGGAAACTAATCAACTTTTATTATTCACATTATTTATTGCGCTTTCTTTCTTTCAATATATATATATATATATATATTTATGGGGTATCCTGTCCATTGAACTAAACAATTAGACCGGTGACCAGCTTGACCAGAATGTTCCGAAGCCACTAAATACAGTTCTTCTTGCTGTGAATGACTTTTCTTGATAGGTGAACAGAGATTTAAACAGAAATCGATAGGCATTTTCCGTACATTTTGAATGCGGTAGAGCCCTGGTTCGATTCAATGAGAGATTATGTAGTATATGAAAAATCGAGATACCGATAATACACAGTTATTGCGTTAGAACAAACTAGGCTTATGAAATATTATTCCGGCAACATTTTAGTAAATTAGCTTCAAAGTAGTTTCACTATGGACCATTGTAAATCTGTCATAGAGATGTCATTTATGGTACGGAGTGTTTTGTCCTTTTGAAGGTTTAAAATCGCGTCCCTTGAAAGGCTGTACTGATATCTGAAATGTATTGACCCTTTTGCTCACTACGCGTGCTTTATCCATATATGTGAAAGAATTCGTGTTAAAAATGAAGGGTTTCGTAAACCAAAATCACGCTGTGTTGTTTGGAGTGTCAGTCACTAGTCAACCATACAAATACTGCAAACGCGGAAAACAAATTCGTGCCGGTTGGCAAACCGCTCTCGGTCGCACTAATATCAGCAAGGTGACTGTGCTTACAGCTTTGAGTAACAATTTGCGCTCTTTGTTTGATCAGCTTTCAGATCACTCACATGATTCGTTGGTTCGACTGGGTGATTTCATCTGCTTCAGACACAATGGATAGCGGTACAAGAAGAAATTCGGTGGTGTAATTATCTCCATTAACTTCAAGTGGTTCGGTAAGTCCGAAGTACTTTTAAGGTATTCACAAAATGGCATTGATTACTTGACTGTCAATTGTCACCCCAAATTTTCCCTCTTTCCTTTTGTCGCGATCACCCATTAAGACACTGCACCCCTGTGTAAGTTGTCAGATATCGACACTGTTTATGATCGTTTCCTAGCGGTTATTGCCCCATCACTTGCATACGGCTTGCACCTAATAGTTGGTGACTTTATTCATGCCCCCCTCTGTATCCTTTACTCCGCTCTTTAGGCAGTGATCTCATTATGGAACCCACTAGAGGATCCTCTCTTCCAGGTCTCATACTCCCTAAATATGTCGACCCATTTTCCACCAAACATACTCTTCTCAAACACGGTGCAGAACGACTTTCTAACAGCTTTTCTTTCACTGGAATTCCAAACCATTCTAGATTGCTAGGAGTTACACCCATCCCCAAAGGAACAACACAGGCTCCAATCGTGGAACTTTCAAGGCCAATTACTCTCATTTACACTATTTTTATATTGATGGAGTGGTTGGTTCTACATCCCGTTCAGTTATCCCTCGCCCACCTCCAATGAAATTTATCAGTTTTCAAACAAGCATAAACGCTCCACACTGGATACCTAGATCACTATGTTTGCAAGTCTCTAAACGACAAAGCCAAATATGTGCACTGTGCATTTCTTCGCTATTCTTCAGCTTTTGATTCTTCACTTTTCACAGCGATAGCATTATGTTAACTTAAGAATAAGACAGTCAACAGCGTCATTCAATATTTCGGGAATAGTTCAAGGTGTTGTTTTATTCTCATATCCTTTTTACGACTTACATCGGTGACTTGTCTGTCAGACAATTTAAATATACTGAGAATATCGCCATTTCTGTTCCCATATTTAATCATTTGGAACTAGCGGCATACAATGCAAAATTATCCCGCCTCGTTACTAATTCCACGTTATCCGGTCTTACTCTTTATCCTGAAAAATATCTTGAATTCTTGCTTTGAACCGTTCCTGATCTCCCTCTAACACTGTACCGATTCAGTGAAAGCCGATGCGCAGGGTCGGTCATGAGAGATACAAACGTGTCTCTCTTGAAAGCAGCATTCGCTGATCTCGACATACCCAAATTGTTGCTCGCAAACTGAAAGGTCTCCCCCTTGCAGATAAGAAGATTGCATCGTTTCTGTTCTGATCAGTCGGTGATAGAAGCTTTTGCTCCCCAATTTGTTCTCCCTACACCCCTTTACTGCCCCCCCATGTGATTTCCCCTGGTTTGTTGAAAGCTAACTTCAAGCTGCTGAGGCGTTGCCTCGCAATGATCAGCCTTATTTTCTACGTTACACTATCTGTTCTGATAAACAACAGATATGAAGGTCACGCTCATACGTGCCTGAAGTTTGATGACAATGTTTTATCTGATTGCTCCCCACCTATACACAAGAACCTGTGTGCATGTAAATCCCCCATCCACCCATTCCAAATACAGATTCATCCCATCTCGTATATTTGCCTACAGAAACGGCTTCTACCCTATCTTTCCCGGACACTGACTGACAAGAAGACAGTTTGTTCTGAAATTTGTAGTATATTAAGCAGTTATTCATGCTTTGCACGCTCACTGTCCAGCTTTTTTAATCCTTTTCACCAGTATTGTAAAGGTGATCTCTTTGCGGATCTGAAAGCTTTTATGCAACTTGCTACAGCTTCAATTCACGTACAAGTTTCACAGTTCTCATTTAAAATATGTGAATACTTGATCTCTTTATCCTTTTCGAGAGGTAACAGCTCATCCGTTCAAAGTCAAACCTTTAAGCATAATCATTAGGTTCTCTTGTTTTTGCATTAACGATAGTAAACCCTTTTTATTCTTCGAAAAGCAGTTGCACTTTTAACTACACATTCCTATCACCACCTCAGACCTCTACCTTTCCATCATTCACTCTAAGAATGATAATAGGCAACCTTTACTTCCTATTCTTTGAGTAAACAAATTGTATGGTCACTTTTCAGAAAGATAACTGAAGTTGATCAAACGATCACTGGGTATAAACGAAAATAGGGATAATGACCGGTGGTGGCAGGACTGGAATACATGACCTTCGGCAGCTATTTTGATGTCACTAACCACCACCGCCGCTCTAGAACGAGAGCACGCAGAAACCAAATACCCAGTTAATTTCACTTCAATCTGAATGCCCACGAGGAACGAAACGTGTTGTTTACGAGTGACTTTGAAAAAGAAAATCAATCTGATTTCTTTTCAATTATTTTAAAAGAATTGTCCACAGGTCACCAGGAACATATCGATTGTTGAAGATAATTACCACATGGTGTGCTCCCATGTATATCTACCCTTTTATTGACCGGTATAAGTTGACCGCACTGTGCGGAAGAGAATCACACGTGATAGGATGATTGAATGATATGTGAAAAACCGGGCATGTTGAAGCATTGGTCTGCAGCAGGTACGTTGGTCGATTACCGAGACAAACATCATGCAGAATAAGTTCAGTTCCTTTCTTCTAGACTGTGTTCGTTTTATATCAAGTTGAGCCAAAGTCCTGCCTTCATCAGGAGACTGTTGTTCACGGTATTCTTGAACTAGATCGAGGAATATAGGATCTCAATTCTGGCATGGCAAACAGTATCGTAAAAAACTAAAGCAATAATGCGCGAAACGTTTTGTTTACTCTGAATAATCCCAAAATAAAACATTTAGAGATTATTCTTTCAGACATTTTTTTGAACGGGGGGTGGGGTGAAATTAAACTCTTTGTGGACTTTCCTCCCATTCATAACCGGAGACTTAAAAGTTAGTTCGTTGTGATGATGATGGTGATGCTGAGGATGATGTGAACCGTTTGAACGTCGACAGTATTCTTGACAATCTACACCAATTTTGGTGCATTGCAAAGTAAAACCCTAGCCGCTTCGTCTTTTTTCTGCGTTTGTAAGCGGTACTTTCATTGCAGTTGCCACCTTTATTTTCTGGACCATTGATGAAATTTTTGATGTTTGCCAGTCACAAATCAGTATCACTAAATATTAACTGTATTAGGTTGGTCCAGATTCATGGGTCCATTTGAAGATGCTCAAAACTGAGGTGAACTGTGATTCATAATTAACCGGATGTCTCACAGGCATTTTGATCGACAGAGGTAAAGCAAAGATTTAGATGAATGTCAACGTGCCTCGGACTATAAGCCTGCAACCCTTTTTCGTTCCTCTCAGTTTACACGGACCAGTAATGATCAAATATTTACTCCGATGTTATTCATCGATTCCCCTTTTTACACAACGGGCGCGATTTACAGTAATAAATAGGCAAGCATCATAATTCTAACGGTCATGGGGAAATACTCATCCAAAACACAACTCGTCAATTTTGCACTGGAAAGGTTATAAGTGAGAGAAAAAAACTGGGGATTGAACGCCACCGTTCGATAGGTTTGTAGAGTTACTCGGTAGAGGTCGTTTGCAGTGTGTGATTGGGTTTCACAAATCAAATTTGGGGAACGTACCAAATCAGCAAGCTCTGCAGAGCACATTCCGTGCTACTAACGCTAAACGTAGGATAGAGAGATGATCCCACGGTGATAGGTAAGTGTTAAAGGGTGAATTTTAGGGATGGAGAAGCGACAAGACTCTGCACTCACCAGTATTTGAAACTGTTAGAGAATAAGCGGGACCTTAGTTCATACGTAACAGTAGCAATATTTCACAGAGGGGAAGAATTTGGCCATTGTAAAGCATTCGAAGTTGAGAAGGATTTTTCTATAATCTCATGCCTAAGGGTCGACAACTCCCGCTGTACAGTCTTTTCAAACTTGTTAGGACTCATTAGCGGTGTCTGCATGGGGATAACCCAAGCACATGCATGATTGAAGCACTTGTTTATTCTTCTAGACACCGAAATGATCTTCATCGTGATCAAAGGAAGTCTTCCTTAACTCGTACAGCGCGATTTCGTATCAGTATTCCCTTCCGATTTTAACAGACGTTTCTGCTTTACACATGCCAGTTTCTCGCAAATTTTTTTTACTGAACCCAGGCGGATCCTTTGCTGAAATTCCTAGGTGATTTAGCACTCCCCCTTGAACTACAAGTGTTGTCCGTGCCATATTTGGCATCCATGACAGAATCTCAAAACGGCTGGAGCAATTAAGAAGTAATGTTTCGACCCCCACTGATCTCCAGCGCTGTGTTACTCAATATTGAAGTTGTGGGACCACGGACCAAGGATCCAAATACATAAATGTCAATTTGCCCCCAGGTTATTATGAAAGCACTATACTGATTGAAACCAGTGCACTCAGTAGCACAACTATCGCTTACTGCGCCTCCGAAAGCCTCAGTATGGTCAGGGGTGGGTGTCTAGGGTTGCGCCTGGTCACCATTCCCTTGCACCTCGCGAAATGCTCCCATACGACCAAGCGTCTCAAACAGCCTCTGATGAGGAAGCCCTACTCACTGCCTTCTCGCGGAGGAGGTGTTTTCCCACCAACGTGAGACGACGAAAAGCCGATATCCGGGGCTATAACCGGGTTGGTGGACCACTGGTAGTTCACCTTGGGGGAGTTGGCTCAAAACCCTGATTCCAAACCAACCAAAAAGGAGGCATACGAACCACACCCACATCTTTTCGGCTGTGGCAATGGTCACCGGCTCGATTGGGCATTGAAGTGTATTGGGCACCTTGGACATCTGACCCCGTCCAAAGTGCGTATGATCCAATGAACTGGACACCGGCTCCCAATAGACTGCGGTTCTCACACACCGCCTCGCTGCCTTGCGAGTCAGGCTCTGGCTAGCCGAAAGCTCCGGTTGTGGATTTCTTAAGAAAATTCATCTGCCTTGGTCTGAGCAACCTGGCAGTATTCAGCCCACAAGCCAATTTTGGAACATTTTCTTTTTTATAAAGATTATTGTACCATGATGTTCTTGGGCTACAGTCTGTCCCCAGACAAATGTGAAATATAATATTATAATAATAATTACTACGCTCAAATTCAATCGGGGAGGGGCAGGGACGTTTCACTTTAAATGGTCTGTGATCTCGCTTCCGATATGAGGCATTTTCAAATCTACCTGTTTGTCCATCTATTGTCCAGACACACATCCACGTTACATTTGCTTCCTGATAAATGCATACACAAACAAGTACATAGGTGTAACTAAACGAAAGCGACATGTTTCAATGATTCAACCAAGTGAGAACAGTGTTGTTAGAACATAACAACTACGGAAGATAACATTTGTTGGGATGAAAAATAGCTATCTGACGTTTGTGACCACGTATTACTTTTTCTTTTATCTTTTCATTTTTACTTCTTTTTATTGAATACACAATGATACAAATTTCAGGAAAGAGGAAGCAGACAATCAAAGGGCTGCCATAACACACAATAACACGCAAATACTATGACGGGATTTGCCGGTACGCACAGATATTTACTCTTTGTTTGGCAAATCCATTACCAGCTCGTGAAATTAAGTGAGGTAAGATGTTAAATATTTTGAGAATGCACGACTTTGTGTGTTGGGCGGGCGGGAGGATGAGAGGTGATAACTGGTTTGGAAATGGCAGTGAGTGATACGGAGCTCTGATTTTCGTTTGATGTTCTGATTACTACGGGTAACGGTGTAAAGCTGACCAGGTCGGTTTCTTTGCGGCATATAGATTACAAATAAAAACATACGTGGTGAACCAGTTTCCAAGCAATTTTCCCAGGAATGGCAAGTTCCCGTTTTTCCGACCACCAGTGCGTCCAAATGGCATTGACTTATCCATACCCGAAAGCATTGATACGCGTTAACAATGTTCTCTCATTTGGCAAGTGGTTGTGTGGCAGTTTGCATTTCCATTGTTTTGCGCAGAAGTTCCGCGGTCGATTTCTGGTTACGTAATAACTTTCAACACTCTGCATAGACAATGGATCAATTCAGTTGGGTATACAGAAAGAAGGAAATTGACCAGGTTTTTTCATTAATGACTGACTTTTTTTTGTGGCAAGTTACTGGTGTGCAGAGTGACTTCAAAATTAATTGAAAGAAAAAACAACGCGGGCTGTCGAACGTGTCTGGATTAACAAACTACCGAAATTTGGCGAACTGAAATTTTGCTGATAATATCCACACGATTTGGTTCAACCGAAATTTTCTTACTAGTTCATATAGCCTCATTGGTACATTATATTCTGGAGCTTTACAATATTTTACCAGGAAAATTTAAGAAAATTTTGACTTCACTTGGTCGAAATGTACGAATCCCCTTGAACTAAGAAGGTTAGATCATCCATTCTACGGTGACTGTACGCAGCTTCCTATTGAGGAATATGCTTATTTTAAATTAATTATGATTTTTTGTTTTCACAAAAACAAACAATACAATATTTTGTCCAAACACATCACGTCAAGTCATGCCTGAATTGTAAATGGTTATCCAATCATCTACTCACATCTCACACCTCCGTCATGATGTTTACCTTATTGTGTATTGCGAACTCGTCAGGGGTGAGAAATAGCTATCCATTAGGACATTATGACCCCACCACGCCCAAAATCGATGTACAGGCATGGGCACGGACGCACGCACACACGCTCCACGACGTTGCGTTCCAGGTTAACGGATTAACCGGTGATTGGGGCGGGCATTTCATTGATCCCGACCGTCCTCAATGAGGTAACAAGCTACAACAGATACACTGGTTATCTATTATATACATTGCCTGTGCAAACTTGTATGAGTATATCGCCCGATGGTTGAGGACAGATGACCTAAAACATGGTGTCCCTTAACGGCGCTATTCTCTCATGTCCCATCCCGCTCCCTCGACAGGGAATCGACAGCGCATTGACAGAAAACGTTTCTCATTGTTCTGCTCTACCTCTCCTCCCGTCCTCACATTCGACCTGCGAATTACAGGCATCCAAACCGGACTGACCTCTATATCTGCTGGTTTTGACCGTAGTGACTGAAGTCTTGGGGACAAAACCAATGAGTCAGCGATTGCGGATGGATTACATAAACAGTCCGATTACCCTGAGGGATGTGCTCGCGTGCCGGATGCAATGTGTGTGTGTCAAGCCAGCCACATCACAGCCTTTATTGGATTGATTTGCCTCTATAGTCTCGCAATCCCCGTGACCTAAACCACATTGGAGCTTAGGCATCATTTTCTATCCCTCCCTCCTCGGCAGCAATACCGAATTCAAAACGATTGCGAACACGGTTTGTTTTGTATGTACGCTGAACTGGACACAATTTTTCTTGCAACTAGAAAGCTTTTCACACTCCCAGACGGTTTCCGTCGGTTTGTACTACGCCTGGGGGAACCATGAAGTTCCACAGGAAGACGAAAAACAAGGGGCTACTGAATAAACGATGGCGATTGAAGTAGTCACGCATCCATGAGACAACGGACTTGTCTCATCGCGTCAACAAGTCATTCACTCATCACTGAAACTCTGAAGCTATTGCATTTCGCTCGTGTATATTCCAAAGAAGTCAGATCGGAACCGGGTGAGCCGACGGGCTAAACAGTTGGAGCAATGACTGATTGACCCTAGAGATAAAAAAATTTTGACCACATCCTAGCTTGCATGAAAGAGAACCGCAATTTGCTATTCATACCGTATATGATATCAATTCAGACAATCTTTAACGGTTTCGGCTCCGAACACGGATAATGCATAACTGATTTTTATTGAATAGATAACAGCACAGTCAATTCGTATGAAGACTAGCTCACAATGTTGAGGTTCGAACACAGGACCACGATGATCCACAGCGCCGGACCAGCCCCATGTAGCAGATGTGTTAACAGACCGCTGAGCACTCTATGTCGTTAAATTTCTCAAAACATCGAATATTTGTTTACCTACAGTATTGGCCGATTATGATGCACTAAAATAGTTTCTTTCTGATCAGACTGAGTTTCATTATATATATATCACTTATATTAATACTTTAGGTATGGACAATAATTTATCTATTGTCTACTTAGATCTACGTAGTTTCTAGGCTGCATGATTGTCAATTAAACGTGTCTGACCTTGGTCGCGAAGATAAAATAATCTCAACTTGAAAATCGCAAACTTTATCAATTATGAAAACGCAATATATTCTAATAGGAGTGACTCAAGAATTATCCCAAATTATTTTCGTAAACATTGCCATTTCGGTTATTTGTTATGAAACATTATTTTATCTGATATATAATCCATTATAGCAACACTATTGAAAAACCAAATGAAATTCTTTTACACAGCGGAGAAATAGCATAAATAAGGTTTCATAATAATGATTTATTTTTCATAGCTAACTCACTGAATTCGAGAAATACCATCTTCATCAATGTCAACCTTGAAATCAAGGTCATTTTTGTACATAGCTTTGAACGTTCCCAATGTTATCACCATAATGAAGCAAACAGCGCTCGTTATCTCAATGAAGAGGACAGAAATAGAATTGCACGAGCACACAATCTGGAATTTTCCATATCGAATCTTGCCAATGCTTTAACGTTAACAAAAGCACGATTTACAGGATAATCCATGGAAAAACAACAACCAGAACAGCTTGTGGGTCCGAAAACCAAGTACATCCAAACAAGAGGACAACCTAGTTCGTATTACTTAAAAATGTCAAGCCAGCATTGAGCGCGCAGCAAAGTATTGATTTTGCCCGAGACTTGAAATCTCGACTTGCGTCATTTTGGCGATCGGTGTTTTTGGCCGACGAGTATGAAGAGATGTCGACTACGACCGAACGTGACGCGCTTCAGAACGGGAACCCCGAGCTCGCAACACAGCCAAGTTACAGCTGGTTAAACCAGAAGACTTGTGGGTGTAGACGTTTATTGAGGCATCGAGGCATGGAGAAAGTACCGGTACCGGCTGACGAACGTTTGCGTTAAAGCACGGAGGCGAGAGAACCAACGAGCGCGATGACGAGCAAAACGGAGCGAGAGCGAAAAGTGAAATTTCCCTTCGCGGAAGGATACAGCAGTTTCCAATCGTATAAAACAAACGTCACATGGCGTTGTTACTGAAGTGGAAATGTGAACGTACATTTAGACTGTAGATAAAAAGTGGTGTCCGGCAAATGTCTGCTATTGTCCGGCCTTCGCCGTACAATCGGCCACGCCACAGGTGCAGAGTGTGCGACGAGCCTTGGAAGGCTCACAAAAAGTCATTTGTGGTGAGAATTTCCCAAAAGGAATTATTCCACCAAATGAAAGCGTTTCTCACCCGTCGAGATTATTCATCCGGGCAGAGAACAAACGTGGTCAGTCTTGTCGATGGACATCAGTCAAAGACACCATGAGTAGTGGGAAATTCGTATCAGTAATGACGAAAATGTTTACAGAATTTCATGAAAAATATAGTCTGGAAAATTTTTTTTCAGGATAACGCTCCGTGTTATGTTTCACGAGAGGTTAGTAAATTTATTTCAGGAGTCTGGTTCACTCACCGATCTTCACGTCCCCTATTAATAGAACTAAGCACATATGTTTAAGCCCGCAGTCCTGGAGACCTTTCAACACTAACGCCATTCTTAAATTTTCCTCGTCTAATACTCAATCCGAACGCTCTCGTCCCACAGTTCAGTTCCTCTGCGCTTGAACTAACAGAGTGCGCTGGTCCGACTGGTTTGTAATCTATAGTATTAGTGTTTTAGGCGAACCTCTTCAATTTATGAATAGATTAAAAGATGTACGTTGGACGTTTTCCCTTTGTAGTAATTGTAGTAATAGTAGTAGTAGTACGCAATAAACGCGGAATACGAATCACGCAATACGAATCACTGATTAGTAGTCACGGGCGTCACGTAAGCACTGGATCACCCTGGTACTTTCACGCACTATCCCACGTAACCAAGACGCGAGGAAAAGGCCACAGGACTATTAGTTCGTTTATTGAAAGAAATTAGAGGGATTTAATAATATGTACAAAACAATTTAGGGCATACAGCTCGGATTAGCCTATTCAATCGTTCAGAGGCATCAGGCACCCTTGATGTTCTTGGATGTGGGTTTCACTCCGTGGGGGATCGTTAATTCCCCACAATTTCATGCATTTACATTCGATAGAATTGTTTGTGATAACCAACAAAGAGCACTGGACAGCTGTTTCGTCCTGTTTGGGACTCGTCAGCAGTGCGTACTTTTTGTGTCCCTGTCAGGACCCGAACTGCGAACATTCGGGTTGGGACTTCAAACCCAGCCCCCGAGATACACGGTCGACGGTTATCACTTAGTGCGAATGGCTTAATCAATTTAGAGTATCTAGCTTGGATTGGCCCATTCGATCGTTCAGATCTCATTGGTCATCCAGGCCTCTGCCAATCCCGTGCTAGTATTTCTTGCGTTGCTCAGCTTCTGTCTGGGCCGAACGGTTTCTGATTGGCTGGTGCAATTGACCTATGGTAGGTAGTCCAGAAGCTAAGACGCGCACGCACTTTGCTGACGTCACCCGGGAAGCTGGATTGCTCACAGTTGTCCGAAAACTGTAACGTGCCACTCCAGGGTATAAGTCGTCTCGTGGGCCAGGATCACCACACCCTTCACTGATGCACACTATTTGGGAATCTTAGTATTGTATTGTATTGCTTATAATTTTGCAAGCACTGGAGCACACCTTTCAGTTAGACGACTCCAAAAATGTATTAGTTGCATCTTCCTCGACTATTTCCCCAATTCCGCTTTTGGTTCCGAAAGTTGCAGTCATTAATTTGTCCCATCACTTGATTGCTATGGTTAAAAGACTTTTTCTCAAGAATTCAAAGAGCAAATGCTATCGGAACTGTGGTGAAACCTTTAGTGAATAATTCCGGAGCCCTTCAGGGTGTTGTGCTTTCACCATAATGTTTCTCAACGTTCATCGACAAATTACCATTTGTCCTTCTAGCAAAGATCTTTCAATATGCTGATCATATTGATGCTATACCAAGCCATCTCAAACCAGTCTGATGTGACAGCATTTTCTGACAGCTTAACACAAGTGAAAATATTCTCTAAACAATCTGGTTTACATTCGAATGCTCCAAATGCATTTTTAGCTTTTTGTGATCTAATTATCTACTGTAACCCTCAACGATCCACTCTGTACCTAATGACAAAACACACCAACAAATACGTAGGAGTCTCCATAAGGAGCAATCTACTAAGGTGATCGTACCGGGGCAGAAGCGTCTAGGTAAACTGTGCCCAGTGTTCTTCCAAATAAGCAAGCTAGAACAATTTAGAGCAAAGCATTCCAACATATGTTCCTTCGTTTATCAATGCACTGTTTCCTATAATAAGTTACTGCTTCGCCGTGATTATCGTTGACTTACTAATAATAGATTTCTTTACTCTTCGTCGACTGCTGGAAATTCTCTTTTTCCAATAAAAACTCAAATCACAAAATTGTGTCATCCTCATACAATCTTATGTGGGAATCTCATCTATAGGACTATTCGATACCACAGTTATTCGCTCAGTCCAAATCTGTTTGTTTGCCGTTCCCTTATCGAAACTCAATCCGTTTTTCACTGCTTAGCATGCCATATAATCATTTATTGCAATCCTACAGTGCCCCAATTTGTCTCACATTCCTACTGCAGGGGAGAACGTTCAACAGAAACTCATTACACGCCTTCAAAGATAACCGTTTTACGATTGGTATATATGACAAATTCATCCTGTTTGACCGGAATATATTTTTGATAGAAACGTAGACGCAGTTCTTTACACGAGTAATTATAATACAATTATAGGCCTTCTATGATCATTCGCGATGATACATCAGTTGCACATATCCATATATAGGCCACATGCCTGTCCTCTGTTCCACCCGATAAGGTCTCCGATGTTATCCGCGTGATATGACGTCATTTTCGGATTGTTTGACACTAGTGAGAACAATTTCCGATCAATGTGCATCTGAACGCTTCCGAATGTTGCAAATACGTTTATATTTTTTGCGATTCCCCTGCTTGGCGGAAACTCCAATTATTGACTCTTTATTATACTAAATAATAAATAATAGATAAATGGCATGGACTGCTATCTTCTCATGCACAATGTAGAATGATCATCGACTCAAGATCTCACTCAGATGAGTGTGATAATAAGCCAGGTAGAAGAAAATCTGTCTACCATTAAAAGCACCATTGTACGTATATAGGTTCCTTCGAAAGCCTCAGTATAGCCAGAGGGGTGCCTTGGATTCTGACTGATTGCTTCCCGAGAAATCCTTGTACGACGTCTCAAACAGCCTTTACTGAAGGAACCTCTCTTACTACTTTCACGCGGCCGAGGTTTTCCCCCACCCAATTGCTAACATCCGGGAATATAACTGGGTTGGTGAATCACTGAAACTTCACCTAGGCCATTTGGCTAAAAACCTTAACTTCAAACTTACAAACAGGAGGCCTATAAGCCACACTCACATCTTTCTGGTCACCGGTTTGATCAGATGTTGAGTTATGTTGGATGCATGAGACGGTTAACCCCAACCAAAAGGTGTATGATTTGAGGAACTAAACAACGGTCTTCACACACTGCTCCGCTACCCTGTAGGCCAGGCTTTGACCAGCCGAAGGCTCCGGTTGTAGATCTCCCAATGAATCAACTTCTTACCCTCGGCAACCTGGCAGTATCCCGGCCACGAGCAAATCTTGGATCTATTTCCTTGTTATGAAGACTTTTGTGCGGTAATTTGTTTGTCACATATTTCGGACTCCGATCCGTATGAAATGTAACATTAATAATAGTGAATAATTATGGGCTTATTTAGTACTCGCAATAAGCAGTTGCGGAACCTCGTTATCCTGAGGCGCATAAAAAGCACAAATGGAGCATTCATTGGTTCACTGGAAAAACGAAATGGAATGAATATGATGACTATTCAATGCTTATTGGCGTAAATGGATCGCCTACTCAGAATTGATGCCCATGCAAGTATGGTATTCTTGGTCGCTATTGATAGTCACAAGGTTGAATCGTACGACACTATTTCGCCATACCGGATGATCATCATGGATTTTGCGACTCTGTTGTGCACTGAAAGCATCGAACGTAGTCCCCGAAACATGGCCTGCTGCAATTCACCTTTTTGCAAAGATTTCTAACCATTTTGCCTCCCTATTTATCCGTGCCCATGTAGGAGCACCTGATATTTAAAATTTTGGTTTATTTTTTGTGACTAAAACAATTGATATATACACACATGATGAAGCTATTCAAAACCTTTGTTCGTGTTCACGATCTACTTGCGAAATTCATCTAACATTTCAGCCTAACTCTTTTTTCCGAAAGAATCCATTTAGGCGACCTCGTAAAGTAAAATGGCCGTTCAAAGAAAGTGTGTATTCGTGGGAGACTTTTGCTCATCACAGGCTGATCGAACACATGGGACCGAATCGAGCTGACAGGCCCAAAATGCAATTCATCGGTTGTTATTAGTCAATGCAATTAACTGATCGTGACTATATTTCCAGAAAGACTGATAACGGGACAACTAGTTCATGAGGATGAATAGTTGTTGATGAGGTCCGGATCAATCAATCAATCAATTGAGGACTCAAGTGATTACGCCTATCCATTCAGCTAATCTAATGTCACGAGAGGTTGAGCTACGGGATCAACTGTTCGTGGGAGAGGGGGATCTAATTCGGTAATCGGTATTCCATGTGTCCACGATGGTCCGTGGTTGTACCAGTGGATAATGCACTTGAGCATTAATCACATCGATTTCGAGTGTCACCCGATGCAAAATGTTTCTTCGCTCTCTCTCCCTCTCTCTCTCTCAGGTGTTTGCTCGTCGTCCGTTAAACGTTCCGCACATTTGATCTAAGTCAGCTGATTAACAAACCGCATCCATTACGAACAAACCGACTTCTATCAGAAGGGGTTGGTTATAACGGCCGGTGTCGAACAGCCAATCTTAAGACAAATGAAGTAAACTGATCACATGTAAACAAATCCGGATGATAGTTTAGCAGGGAAACATCATGAATAAAAAAGAATTTTGCATCAGCAGTGTTATGCATCTATATTAGTCAAGCATAAAAAGCAGATACGATGGTGGTGGTGGTGGTGGTGGTGAAAATATGTACACAGGACTGCATTGTTACAGAAACTTTTGTGAACTGTTCCTTAAAACACGGTCCAGCATGTGCGACGCATGGAGATGTAGAATAACAATCATTATGCACTGTCTATGTTGCGTTTCAAAGTGTATGCAAGAACGGAGAGAGTGATACCAAAGTGGGAACTGCAGTAATGAATACTTTTCACATGGTAAAATTACTTATCATGTTCACTGCTAGACTGTTCCGGTCTTTTCGGTTTTCAGACGAGGTCCCTGTTTCCGCTGTTTCATGCTCCTGGCACTTGTACTTGCGGAGCAGTATGCATTGATTACAAGAGAACAGATCGGGAGCACTATCGAGACCTGAAAAAACACTGATGAAACCAAATCCATTACAGGTACGATGACGGGGGTTATTGGGTGTCATCAAAGGTACAATCAGATGCGCCCATAGGGTTTCACATAATTGCCATCTTTGCTAGTCAAGATTCATACATCTCTTTACTGGTATAGTTTTGGGCATTTTGACACGGAAAATCTCGGAAGTCATTCTTCTCTTCCTCACCGAGCAGAAGTGGACGTTGATAACCCTTCACTTTTCTAATTAGACGGAATACAAACATGCAAGAGGTTTTCGCCACAACAAGAAAACGACTCGGTTTTTAACGCCCTAAACAGTGTTGGTAACCATGGGTTAAATTTGTGTGAAGCACAGACAACCGATCATGAGCGAGGTGCAAGATGCACGGGAAGTGTTACAGTAGATAAATGGCAAGACTGGGAGAACTACGTCAATTTGCATCATCAGTTTGAGCATGGACAGGACAGAGTTTCCGAAAAAAAGAAAATTATTATTACGTGATGAACAGCAGACAAGTTTGACCCTGTAGTCGAGAAGATCGACTGTGATGGAAACCAGCAACCTACCCCCTCCCGGACTTGGAGTTATGAAGCTATGCTAGAGGAGGCGTGATATTGAACTGAACGGTAGCAAAGATGCTTACCACCAAAGTTACGTCGCGGTGGCAGGGTTCGGACCCCGGACCATAGAGTTCAAAGCAAGTCGGAGACAGTGACTAAACCACTGTACCACCACCACCACCAATGAGGCGAGGAACGAGACCGGGGAAAACCAATAAAACTTATGAAACAACCGAGATTCTTGGGAATGACCTTAAACTGAATCCATGAAAGCAAATTGAGATTGATTGGTCCGCAAGAAAAATTCATATCCAAGTATCACAACAAGATGAGGGGCCTAACTGGGATAGTTCCACCATCAGCTCATTATGTCATCCCCGATCAGTTTGAAAATATCGACTGAGATCCACCTTTATGATCAATGGCGAAGGACCAAATGTGATTTGTATGATAAGTCACCTATGAACCTACACCACTGGAACCCGTATTGGCGCTTGTTCCGAAGTACATTGTGGTTCATGTAGCATCTATGCTGTATCGCAGTCACAAGCTTTATAACCTAGAAGGCCAAGGTGAAGAAAATGGAGCAGTAATTATTTGGATTGCGGGAGGCATTTTGTCCAGCAGTAGGAAGGTTTTTCCAACAACTGTGAAACATGCCATGGAAAAGACAGATAAAAATGAGGACAAGAGAAGGAAAGCTCTGGGTGTTATCGATGAGATTTCGTTCGAAATGAGTCTCTTTGTTGTCTTGCGAACCAGTCCTCGTTCGGGGAAAGAACGAAGGAGTAAAAATGATGGGAAACTGCTTTGGCATGGGACCCGAACGTGAGGCAGTGACTTCAAGGATAATCGGAGAGTTTTTCAGCCTTTCAACGAGCAAATTCGCTCTTTGCTTTCTCGATGATTGTCAAACCTTTGTGCCGTGAGATTTCAAATCCGGCTGCAAAACAGTCACGTAACTGACACCAGTCCACTCTGATCGGACGGCACGTGACTAGTCCGATGTTTTATCGACTTCCCCAGTATACCTCGACCTCAATGTTTCATCTAGCCGCATTTACCTTGTTTGTTTCGTAAATCTTTTCGCTAGAAATACAATCATCACATTCTAGTTGCGTGGGTGGATGTTTGCTTTGGTCGGGACAATCAAACCAGGAGGTTTTAGGATATAACAATTTGTTCCGAACTTGCAATTGGCAGTGAAAAGTAGGGGATAAATGCCACGGATGAAAAGCTTTTTGTAGTTCACTCCGACCATGTGGAAATGCTATCTAGAACGGGACATCATTTTACTCAAAAGTGGTAGCTTAGGTTTTTACTTGGTCAACAGTTTACGAAATTAAAACCGGAATATTTTCATCTCAGTTCCAGTGACTATGGATCACAGTGAAACGGTACTTTTCTTTTGTTTTACTATGCCACAGATATACTCTAGAGTTATTCTAATAAACAATTTTCGAAAATGTAAAAGTAAACTGATCTAGAGATCCTTGTTTAGAAATGGGTATCAAGTGCCGATAAATATCACTTGTACAGGCGTATTACCAAACAAACCATGTAAAATTGGCGATATTTAATGCAGAAGTGTCATAGGATTCGTGAAAAGGCCTCATTTCAGGTCATACCTTTTAAATGGCTGCGTTGTCTGAAACAGAAAGATGGTGTTGACGAACATCGACGAACTGAATGCTCTCCACCTGAATCATAGCTCTCAGTTGTATGGCCGAATCGATTCTGAAACGAAGAATGGTTTCAGGACTCGATAGCGCCATTGATGATGTGGTCTGACCCCTAGGGACTGGTCCGAACGTCACCCAATTGCATCGACCAAATTTTTCTTTTAGGTCGATGCAGATAACGATATGGAGTGGGTGTGTGGATGAAACAGGTCAAGTGTGCATTAGTTCGCGAATCGCGAATAGCAACTATGGGACTAGCGTTCGCGATGACCTGATTAGGTGAGTACGTGGATTAGTCCGTGGGCTTGGGAACGCTGACATTCGTTATCGATCAAACGATCGTGGGATTGGATATCCCAACAGACTAGGCGGGGTCAATTTGCCGTTTTCGGTTGACGTAGCGGTCGATACACATACGCATGCGGGAGTGGGTCTATCTAATTCATCGTGTGTATGACTCAGTCCCAGTCGAATCAGGTCGCTCCTGAGCCACGTCACACGTTGGCAAGAAACTGGGACATGGGAAGACGTGCGGAGAGAACGGGAGGGGGAGCGGTACCAGAGCGAGATTGACGACGGTCAACCACTCCTCGTGTAGACCACTGTCCCCGACCCCGTTTCCGAAAAAGAGGAGAGACAGCACGTTTGGGGATATGTGGACGACAGATGAGAAATCCCAGTCTATACATCCGCTTTGGGACAGTCCAATCAAACACTCTAAATGGTTTTAGGTAAGGAACTGGCTGTTAGTTATTGACCTGCTTTCGAACCTCAGATACACACAGGCACATCAGTCGAAAGCTCGCTCATCACTGCACGCGCGGACATAACACAATTGCCTGTCCAGACATCCGCGGTCATGCGCTTGAAACGGATAGTTCTGGGGGCATGGAAAAGAACGTTACGGGAAACACCGGTTGAACCAGTCCATTGCGCAACGACTAACATAGGGAGTCTGAATTGGATTGAGACAATAATCAACGGGAAAACAGTTAGTGGAGTAAGTAAATTCCTTTTCCACATTGATCAATATGCTTCCACTTGACGGTATGCAGACACGTGTTCTACAGTCTGACTGATTGTCGTCACACGACTCAGTGAATTCGTGCCATTGGCTTACATAAACCATATGAAACCAAAGACATCCGGGTTGACTGACCTGATGGGTGGTTGCGTATCCGGAAAGATAAGTACTTCCCAGTCACTGCATGATGGCTAATGTTACACGAGATGCGGTAAGAAGCACACACAAAAGCTCAGGAATGTATGAAATCGATTATACTATAATCGGGTCCTATTGATTCAAGATATACACGTCTGTCGGGATCGATCGCTTAGTAGCAATCTCATTTGCACATTTGACCACTCCGTGACACTGAGAATAGCGAAATAAGATTGAAATGATTTTTTGTGCGCAATGAATTTTAGAATGGATTATAAAAATATCAGCAGTCTCGCTAGGTCTAGAAACCACGCACGGACGACAACTACGAATATTTTGCAGTGCAATTCCTATCGACTGAGTCTTCAGATTATACAAACAAGTCAGATCCAAATGTGATAAAATCAGTGCAGTCAGTGTGTTGTCTTTGCATTATCTGCAAAACAAAATGATGAGGAAATATTTTAGCTTAATTTGGTTACTGTTCCGTGCGATCGTTGATAAACAGCTATCTCCAGATACAGTACAAAAAGAAGAGGATTTCCTGAGGAGAACACTGCTAAACAACGATTATCCAGAATGGTTTATGGCCATTCGTAATGGACCATTCCCAAGAAGTAACCCGGCCCAAAACGTTGACAAGCAGGTTTCAGAGGTGACTACATTTACAATGATGTACTCTAAAAGTTGGAGAGAACTCCACACCGTACACTCCCAGCTACTCAACTCAGATTTACACCTCTACTCATGCAATTGATCTGGACAAACGTTAACATGCCTGGCATACCGGTTCTGTCTCACACTCTGTATACCAGTTCACCTGCAGTTGCAGTGACGCAAGCATGGACAGAACAAGCTGTCAGCTATCACACAGACGGTCGAAAACATTCCAAAGTAATTGGTGAAATCAATGACTCAATCGATGATAAGGCGATCACAAGAAATACTATGTCGTCTGATACAAAACGTCTCATGGTTGGAGGCTTCCGATTGGAGTTAAGAGATAGTCAATTGTCTCCCTTCGTTGCTGTCGGGCCAAAACTGACTATCACTGAAGACGAAACCTGAACATATGAATTCATTGTGTAAATGAGGCGTGAGCTGAAAAGCACTGGACAGTTGTTTCAACCTTGTTGGATCTCATCAGCAGTGTGAATCAATCGAACCAGGCCGAAACAACTGTCCACTGCTTCCCAGCCCACGCCTCATTTACACGACGAATTCCTTATATGAACAAATCAAATCCTCCATTGATCTCACAAAACATGAATTAGTAATTCGCTTGTCCTGGTATGAGCTGGTTGGCACAATGGTAACACGTGCCTTCCATGCGATGGGTTCGGAGTTCAAAGCCAGGACGGGAAGGTGATAATGCACTACTGACGAGCTCTAATAAGAGCGAAACTCGAGTCTAGTGCTTCCGAGCGTACGGTTGGCCGGGTGAACTGAATATTGTGTGTGAAGTATTGTATTTGTAACTTGTGTAAGCATATATGCTCACATTTCAGTTAAAAGAACGTGAAGGTGAAGTTCGGAGGATAGTCAGTTCAAGTTATTTACTGAAGTGTTGCTAATTCGATTACATCATCCGACTTTATGTGTACAAACGTTTTTCATATAATCAATCCACCTATCGTGATGTTGACTTTCTATTTCCCTATGCAGTAATTCTTTGGTTGCGTGTACACGTCTATTCACTGCTATTGATCAACCCAATCTGCTATTTATGTTTGTTTGTTTTACATCAGCGATTGAGGATATGAAACAAAATGTTAATATCTAGCGATATTTGTTTTTTTTTCGGTATTGATGAAATATCTGATGTTTGTTAAAACGTGCCAACATCATCCCTAACGGAACCAGAACCAAAACATTCTCGATTGTTTGGTTCCCCTTTGACCGGTTCATAGAAAAATAGAGAACTTTCAATTAATCAACACACCCTAGTGTAGGTTGTGAATGTAGAGGAAAGATGAATATTTGATTAGCGCAGTATGCCGCTTAACGTCACCCCCGGGAGTCGGTAAAAAAATTTTCTTTTACAAACAGTTTCCCGCAAAGGCTTTCTCCATGGGCAATTTCAACCGTGGGAATCTTGATAAAAACGCGACTGCCCTTCCATATAAAAATCCGCTCAAACAACTGACTGGCATTCACTGAGCAACTACATGAAGGAGATCACTAGTTTTGTATATATGCAGTCATCATCTATCCTGGATTCGGTGTTGTCAAACGAGGAGCTGCCGGTAGAATCCATCGACATCCTGTGGCCACAACGTGATCGCAGTATGCTGGGACAACCACAATGAATGGCCACCAAGATAATCAACGGATTTTATTCCCATATCTATGCTAACAGATTTCGATCATCAAGGTTCTACTCCGCTGTGACATTCGGAGAGAAGTGATTTTGGTGTATCAAATATACTCCAGAACCCAAGACATCCTTTATCGTCTCTTGCTGACATTTTCACCATCTGCCCAATTTAGCGGACATCCATTCAAATTGGTGGTCCGAAAATGCTGGTGTCAAGCCTTTGCTGTCAGCGTGCCCGACATGGAGCGCTCTCCCATCCCACGTCGTTTGTTCACCAATCGCTACATATCTCAAGCTGAAAGGCCTCACTTTTTACATTGGTGAAACCACTTACAAGGTTACATCATGTAATATATTCTATACCCGGAACTGTACATTCCATTTCTTATTTTGACCATGAAACGATCCAAATGAGGAAATATCCCACGGGAAGGGAGGAGCGTCCCATATTAAAAGTTCTACTTTGATAGCTGTCCAGCGAGGTTGGAAGTTCTGATACAGTGAGAAAGATCTACCTAACTGATTTGATGCTGTATGACTTTAATCCATCGAGCTATTACGCATGGAACTTACGTCTTGCTGCTTCTTTCGAGTGGAACCAGTCCTAACCCCGAGAACAGCATCGGAAGACTAGCACCCAAGTCATCCGGAAGTGTGTGTCCGTTCATAGCGGCTTCCATGAGGTTAGCTGTATCTGAGTGCGGTTCGAATTATCATTTCCAGATCAAGGCAATCTTGAACGGATCAACGCCAGCAGTAACCAGTAACGAAGTGATCAATTTACACTCAGGATTTATGATGATGATGAGTGTCTGTTATGCAATGCGATATATGATGGTATGATGATTCGGAAGAACAAATAGTGGTTTGCACGAAGACAGTCGTTATTGTTCGAAGGGTGGATGGTATTGCATACAGTCCATCCAGGAGCTTCTATGATATGCTCAGGAATACCATGCAATTGTGTGAATTACACTTGATGGATCGTGTATTCCCACATGGTTCTTGCCTTCGGATAAAACTGAAGATAGTGTTGCCATAGGTTTGTGGTAGTTCAACTGAAATTTCAATTTGCATGTTTCTCATTCCCCAAAAGTATGGTTTGCCTGAACATTTGGAATATACGCAGATTGTAAAATTCCTATAAGAAACAACCGCAGTAAGTCGATCTGGCAGGCTGTGATAATATAGCTCAATAACTAGTAAATCGATGTTGGGTTTTGTGCTTCTGTTCAACGAGGTGTCCTGCGATTTTATGCGTCAGTTTACCTCCAGGTACGATTGTATTTAGTAATCATGGAATTGTGACTTTTATTACCGGGTAAAACCGTTTCTGTTAAGAGTATATACCACTCGTGAGTTAACTACCGAGATTTTGGTCAGACGGGCCACAAATCGAAAAAGACCAAATCATAAAATATACATAAATTATAATCAAAAAATATAAGAAATGATGGAAACATCGGAAAAGATGATCCTTCATAGGAAAATTTTAGAAATCACTGCTCAATTCAATCAGATGGAACAGTTGAAGAGGAGGAACGGCAAAACGAACCAGCAGACCGGATTCGTCGGCTGAATTCTCATCCGTGTTTCTTTGAAGTCGGGTCTGCCGAAGACGCCACAAGTTCCCGGTGGATTTCCATGCAGCACCGGTCACAATTCGTTCCAGGGTAAAGATGTGTGGGCGCAAAAATGCGGGTGATGTGAGGAAAGCACGTAAGGCGAACTGCAAAGGAGAAAAATGTGGTGACCTTTCGTCAGTTTTTAGAGGAACAGATAGAACACCAACAGGATGCTTATGTCTTTGGGCGTACAATTCTCCTTCCAATGCGCGGCACAAACGGCGCCAATTGGCTGGGTCGAGGCCGAGCAAAGTGCGCACTAACTCGAGCTTGCCCCAGTCGGACTGATTTGTGTCGTTCAGAACGGGAGAAGCAGTTGTAGCCATGGATAGGGGTCGACTAAGTTCGACCAAGGCGCAGCCACTACCATCACTAATGAGGAGGCGCATGTATATCCCCAATGATGAAGATGGTGCACCTTGATTATATGGTGAAGGGTGGAAAGAAAACAGAGGTAGTATATGTTTAGCATGTAGTAGTACAGTAGGTAGTATATATGTATACTCTGTTTGATGATACCGTGCACGGAAAAATCAGGCGCGAATGTAAATTTTTTACTATTTGATGCATTTAAAAATTAACTCCAGTAAAACTGCCAGACGGTGCGGAAAAAATCAGGGAACATCACTAATCACTGCAACGAAATCAGTTCATGATTTGCCCGTGCATGGAATATTGACAAATTGCCGCGGCCAAAGCAGGTGAATTCTCTCGAGGGTTCACAACCGGTATCTTTGCTTAGCCTAAACTTGACCCGCAAAACAGAAGGGCAGTGTTTGAAAACCACAATTCACTGAGGGGCCAATATCCATTCAGTCTGATGATACGCCTTTGGAGCATGATGCACACGTGCAGGGTGATCCACATACCCCATTGCCTACTCGAGCCAATTGTCAAATCAGTGTGCTCGCTGAAAGATGCTTTGTTCTTGGACAATCAATCAAATTATGGATAATTCAACCCAGTTGACTGAAGAGCTGGTGATCCATATGATTNATGATTAGAACACTGATGACCATTGCAACCAGCAGGATGTCGTGCAGCCAGTATGTACGCCTATTTTTAAGGTCTGAGATCGGAAATTTCCAACTCCTCTAAATGAACAATAATTAGCCGCGGTTTTTTCACCCTGCTGTAGGCTCCCTCCTCTCTAACTCACTTACGCGGGGAACACCCTCACTAAAAGAAGGCTGTGTAAAAAAATTCCTCAACAGATGTTCTTAGAGACGTATTCCATGAGAGCATTTCTTGGGTCAAGAACCACGTTTTGTTCACCTTCGAAGAGACTTCAACTTTGATCAATAGCTTGCTGAAAGACTTGAAAAAAATTGTGGGTAGACTGAGTGGTTTGAGATGAATTTACTGGTGAACAGTTTAAGTTGCTTAGCTTCATTGTACGCCTATGCTTTAGACGCCTTATATGACTCGTCAGTTTTGCACCATTTGAGACCCAAATGGAATCGTAATAAACTCAAGTGAATCCACCGACCGCCCCTTACGGAACAGCCAGTCACATCCAGGCCACCAGTTCTTTCATTGTCCTGCCGAAAATTTCTACCAGGCAATGGTATGTATTGGAAAAACTGTAATCAGAATATTTTATCGATAATAATTTCGATACAACCCATTTCATCCGCTCGTAGTCAACAATGATACTATGACTGGGCGTCACCGTATGAGTCTGAATCGCACTAGACCAATACAATCCAAACGGATCCTAAGCTACGGTAGCCCACCAAGCTTCATTGTAGTTATTACGGTGGATAACGCCAAGGTGAAGTGTATTTATTTCGAACACAGCTTTACTGCTTAAAATATGATAAACACCCTCATTTCTTTCAAAGATGAGGCTTTGTTTTTATCAGAAGAAATACTCGCCTGGGTTAGGAAAGTCAAACTTACTAACTTCCGGCGGTAATTATTTCGCTGAGAACAAAGGACAACAAGGCAATAAACGAGTTGGTCAACCACATACGGTTAATTTATCCAGAGGAGCTGGAAGACCGCCGGAGACAATACGGTTGTGATCATTGGTTTGCTGGGTACGTGAGTTAAGCCTAAAAGATCTGACAGATTGGACCAGTCTTTGGTATGATTTTGAAAACCAGGCGGTGTCACGCGTGTGGACAAACTACGGATTGTTTTCTCGCAGTATGACCAATTTGATTCTGAGGGAATGAACGGTGATGTTCAGTTCCGATGAATTCCCGTTTTTACACCCACACGCATGCACATTAACCATGGACTTATGAACATACACATTTACACATGTCACAAAATACTACACTTCTGCAAAGCTCTCTCTTAGAATCTGCACGCAACACTTCCACCAGTCCCGAACGGTTCCACTGAGGTAGGTTCATGTTGTAGCTCGCCATTGTCCTCTTTGATATCTGTTTCGGAACCGACTGTTCCATTCCTCCGACCTCGCTATGCATTCAAACTTCCTTCGTTCAACATTAGAACTCTAATGTATATAGGACAACAAGTACGTTTGGCTCGTACGCTCGAAAGTCTAGAGATTGAGGTGTGTTGCCTCTCGGAAACACGCATCCAGGATCCGATCAACGTCTCCTTCCAATCCAAAAGTAACGTTCCAACTACGCGTCTCCGGGGACCCCGTCTCTTAAGTGTTTGGTCAAACAAGTGTTGGTATTGCCTTAAGTGCTAAGGCCGAGGCTGGTTTATTGGATTGGATCCTGATAGATAGCCGACTGTGCCAGTGAGACTCAGAGGCTCAAGTAAGGTCAAAAAGCAGAAACCTAATGAACGATGCTTATTCGTGGTTTCTGCATACGCTCCCATAGACTGTAGCCCGGATACAGTCCAGGACACCTTCCATCACAATCTACATGAGCTTCTTCTCAAAGCACCTAAGACGTATATCGTGATCCTGACCGGAGACCTCAATTCACGCGTTGGTCGTCTGTCTCGCGACAAGACCCACCTTGGTGGCCGTCATGGCCTTGATAGCTGTCGTTCAGATAATGGGGACAGACTTCTTAGCATATGCTCAGAACACGGTCTGTTCCTCGTTAGCACGAACTTCACACATTCTAAGCGTCACCTCGCCACCTCGCGTAACCCCTCTTCGGCACAGACGTGGAGTCAGATTGACCATATAGCTATTAGCTGTAAATGGAGAGGATGTGCGAAAGACTGCCGTTCGTATTGGTCTACCTGCTTGGAC